>JAOPUG010000120.1:8224626-8236219 GCA_027564375.1 Micropterix facetella
CGCATTTGATCCTCAGTCATCGGGCTAGTGTTCCGAATCCCTACTCTTATAGAGCCAGCCACCTCCTTAAAGTTTGGTCTCTATTACTTACTCATTATTACATTTATCATAAAAGTTTTTGAACTTATTTGTCACTTTCCCAACAATATTGTCTCACCTGAAATTTTTTTTTAATTTTATTTTTAGCTTTTTGAGTAACAATATTACCTAATATATTTTTATGTTAGGCCACCTTATTTAAGGCTAGGTCTAAAGGCCACTTAGGCTAGGTCTAAAGGTAGCGTAAATGTCTCATAGCCATATGCAAATATGTATATGTACATATATGCAACAATAACTAGGTTAATAGGATATTATATTGTATGAGCTATGTTTGTCAAAATCCAATTAAGTAAAACAAAAACAAAAAATTAAACCGATATCTTTAGTAACCGTAGCAATATGACCTACTTGATTCTAAAAGCCGCTCTGAAATTGCCTTGATTGTTGCTTGCTTCTTGTATTAGACACAACTCCAGGAAATCTTTATCCCAAGGAATTTGACATGCCTTTGTGCAACAGCAGTTCTCCTACCAAGCAGGGGTATGATTACACTTCTGATAGATGGGCGCTGATTCTTGCTTAATGAGATATTTTATAAACAGCTAGCGAACATCAAGTGCCTTGAATTCGGTGAACAGCAGATCAGAGCTATAGTGTAATGGCTTACTAGAAATGACCTTAGCGATGGATTTCTAAGACTTCATCATAGGCTTAATTGTTGCATCCAAAGAACCCTCCATACCAAGATCGAGTGCATTATTCCATTCTAGAGAAAAATATTGGTTATGCAATAGATGGATAAGTAAATTTTGACTTGTTATTTCTTTCCATTGAACAGACCGTCAGTGCCTTATCATACTTAAAAGATGCCCACGGAGTAATACACCGCGATGTCAAACCATCAAATATACTAATCGATGAGCGAGGTAATGTCAAGCTCTGCGATTTTGGAATCAGCGGACGACTCGTCGATTCCAAAGCTAAGACCAGAAGTGCAGGATGCGCTGCGTATATGGCTGTAAGTATCGTTCTTTTTCATTGTGTTGTGTCCTATCGGGTTATTAGACGTGATACTCTGTGTACTGTGTCTCTAACCTCCAAAACTATAATGGACAATTTATTTATAATTTTATAAAAAAACTCTAAAATATGATTACACATTCGGTGAATTCTAATTGTAGTTTTGCGTGCAGTTTTGAATTCTTATTGTAGTGTTGCATTTTGGTTCCAAATGGTTCCGTGTAGCTTGGGCTTTAATGGCCGCTAGTGTGATCTGATCGGCTCATCTCATAGGGAAGAAATAAAAGTGTTTTTAATTTTATGGCCATCACATTCACACGTGTTGCTATGACCAATGAGTACTTTCCATCTACTTGAGTATTACTCAGCTGAGTAGATGAACGGTTTTCGACTATAGAATCCATTCAATACTTGAATTGTGAACCCTGATATCGCCATAAGGCTGGTTATTTGTAAGAGTCGAATCGGCGAAAAAGTACTCAGCGCTAAACACCATTGTTTAAAATATTAAATCATAATGGACCGGAGAAACGACTGAAAAAGAAAAATCCTTTTCAAAAAGAAATGGTAGTGCCTTCTACCGTTTCATTTTTAAAGGACACGACAGTGAGTGGCTGGCGTAGCAAAGATACAAATACTCCTCGATCCCTCTCCGCTTCATAAAAGCAGTGCTTGTAGATCACCCCATATTCCCCGATGAAGGGAGTATAACAATTTTTTTTCGTAAACTACTAAAGGCAAAATTATAAAAATTTCACTAGTATATACCAGACCAGGAAGCTGACATTCCAATTGGTGTTTGTGAAATCGCAAACATACAGGATTTACATGTTATGTCTACCCTCTTTGCCTGCACATTCTCCGTTTTAATCAAATAAAGAAAGGAAGTTACAGTTTTAATTATTAATATTGTCACATTGCAAATAGGCCATATATGTCACTAATATTAAATATCAAGTTGAAACGAGATTTCAATGTTTTGTCTCTTACTGATTCCAGCCTGAAAGAATTGATCCACCGGACCCCTTGAAACCCGACTACGATATCCGTGCAGACGTTTGGTCCTTAGGCATATCCTTAGTCGAATTAGCCACTGGAATATTCCCTTATAGAGACTGCCAAACAGATTTTGAAGTATTAACTAAGGTGAGACTATTAGTTTCTATACCATCAAATAAAAATTGCATAAATAATATTTTTAATTTTTTTTATTCAGGTAATAGAAGAAGATCCACCGTCCTTGCCAGACAGTCAGCCATTTTCCTCAGAATTCAAATCTTTCGTTCAACAATGGTGAGCAACTTTTTAAAACTTGTAAATAACTTTTGAATGGGTTGAATCATGATCAACTCTGTTTGTAATCTTTGCTACAACATATAACCTCAACGGTGCACAAGAGCGTACTGGGACGGTTGCTAAAAATGCCAGACAGATGCATCTACCATGTTATAAAAAAACTACCCTATTTCTCTGCCCACTCTACAGATTAAAGGAAATCTGTCATAGGTAATTTAGGAGACCCTTAATCTCTGTAAAAAAAAGAGCTATTCATCCAATACACAGACTCGATTATAGAGACACTGTGGAAACTATTCAACCAAATTAATATCCTCAACTTTGCTTGTTAGTTTATTTTTACACACATAATGTATGTCCGTAAAAAACTGAATCTGTTCAATAATGCAGTGACTGCCATAATATAAATACCAGAAACTGAAAAAATCTTTCAGTTTCCAAAGTCTTCTTTATTAAAAAAGTCAACTTCTTTTTGGGACAATGAATACATTTCTACTACATAATTCAGTACAATTTTTGGCCAGTTTTTTTTAGAGGAGCTCAAAGAATTCGTAGAAAAAAAAAAACAAAATATAATGTAATTATAAATACAATTGTCTATATTATGGTTCCTAACAGTTCCATGTAGCTTGTCAACTTGGTCAGCTCAACTTGCGGGGCAGCTCCTATCCGGGAGTCTCGTTCAACTTGGTGAACGCTCTGTGAGGTGGATCATAATGGTTCCATGTAGTCTGGGCTATGATGGCCCTTATATGTCACTTGGTCGGCCCAGCTTGCAGAGCACCCCCTATCCAGGAGCCTCCCCGAAGAGGGACCAACCCGGTGAACCTGCTGTGCGGTGGATCTGGGGACGGGAACTCGGGCTGATCTGGACAGCTGGCCGCACGGAGCGTTCAAACAGGCCGTGCTGTCACTGACTAATACCTGGAGGAGTTTAGAAGTGTATGCTTTTTAAGAAAGCGGGCGTAAAAGTAGGTACCTCAAGTTGCTTATCCTTAGATGCCGAGTAAAGGACGCCCCATATCCGCGATATTCTAGAAAGGAATGCCGCTTGCTTGAGATAGAGGACCGCGTAAGCGACCTCGAACCTGCAACCAGACTGGTGGTTGTAGAAATCTGACTAAATCTGGTGAGGGGGTGAGGCTGCCTGCAGGGTGGCACTTCCCTGTGCCTCACTGTAAGGCATTGGACTACGGGCAGTGGTGAAGCTTGGTACGTAGATTGTAGTCTCTGTGTTTCGCCTCGGGGTGGTATAGCGATATAGTTCGCTGAAACGCTCCGGGGTGGACGGGTTTGCCCGTAGCAGGTGACAAACAATAAATCTATGTGGTGGATCTGGGGACGGAACCTCAGGAGGAATTGGACAGCTGACGCACGGGGCGGGAAAACCGGGCATGTTGTCAATCGACTGAGATCCGGAGGGGTCTGGGACGCCATATTTTCCTAAGATGCGGGGGTAGGTGTTACGTAATGCTGCATTATTACAGTGGTAGAGGTTGTGCAAGCGACTTCGAGCCTGATACCAAAAGGGTGAAGGAAGAAATTTGTCTAAATTTGTTAGCTAGGGAGCGAGGCCAGCCCGCTGTGTTTAGCTTTGCTTGCCCAGTACCTCGCTAATATGGCGTTGGTTTCTGGCGGGCTGTGGCGGAGCTTGGTACGTAGATTGTCTTCGTCCTCAAGTCTGTGTTTCATCTCGGGGTGAAATAATAATGCAAGATCGTTGAAATGCTTCGGGGTGGCCAGGTTTGCCTGTAGCAGTTGACAATCTCAACTGTCTATATTATGATGCTTCAGATTCAGAGAAAATCCTTTCACTGATTCAGTTCCGTAGAGATTGCAGTGCTCCAAATGGCAAATATAAGTATTTTTAAGAGATAATGAAATACACATTGATTATAGAGAGAATATATATAGTTAGAACAGAGCCAGATAATATTTTCTCAGCTTGGAGCAATGGACACTACAATGTCTGTGGACATACAACCGCATTTTGCTCTTGGATAATGTCCAAGGTCAAGCCAGCGGTTAGATCCGAATTAATAAAAAAGCCGATTATATGAAGTATTTTTGAAATCAGACTGTACAATCTCGAGTTACAAAATACAGCTGATATGCAAAATGCTGTAAGATTTCCATTTCGAGAAATCCTTTCGGCAATCTGTTTTAAGCGGCATTGGGAACCAGATCATTAGATTTAAGGTTCGGTACTGAAACCTGCATGTGAGTTTTATTCAAACGGACTCCAGCTTGTCAAGTACTTTTATGTTTCAGGTTACTATTAGTTTTATATTTTGCTTGCAGTTTAACGAAGAACTACCGCCACCGGCCAAAGTACACAAAGCTGCTCGAGCATCCGTTTGTGAAGAAGTCTCTGGGCGCTAGTGTACGTGTGGACGAGTGGTACCTTGGCATAGAAGGAAGTCCACAGCCAATCGCCGCACCGCAGGCGCGGTAGGTATGCATGTCACAGCACGATTGTTTTAACCCGCATACACCTGAGTAGGTACGCTTATTGCTCAGATTCCAATTGAGAAGACACTTTATTAACTACATGCCGATCTTGAAGTCGGAACATATACAGTTATTAATTATGCTGGCTTAAAACTTCTTCTTAAGTGTCGTGATCGTTATTGGGCATGACAATTGATTATGGGGGATCCTTACTTTGTAGACAGCATAACTTGGAATAATTGTTCTAATGTCATTATGTATTACTGTCACAAGTTTTTCAGCCAAGAGTAATATGTATCTCCCTGCAACTCTCTTAAACTAGATAGTACCACCCCAGCCGTCACTCCCGCCGCTGCACAGCGTCTACAGCGTTACGCGATCAGTCAGTGAGTCAGTGATGTGCGTAACTATATAGTCTCATTCCATTTCATATAGTAGAGCAGAGAAGGTTGATTATTCCCGTATTGACACATTTCCGTATATTACGGAGCCACGATGTCTATTTGTTCTGAACCTCTTCTTCTGAACATTTTGCTTTGAATTATTAGATGCATAATGTTGTATCTTTCATGACATGAGCCAAGTCCTTGATGTTGCTATGTTCTCTTTAAGATATCTTCATTCCATACTGTCAACCCAGCTTATTTGTGGTTTCCTGCGTTAGCTTATTGGTGGCTTCGAGCTATCTTAACATCTTATCTGTAAGTATACTTCATTCCAAGCTGGGAATATGTAGCATCTTACACGTCTGATCTTCAGGTGCAGGTTAATGTTTCTTCCGCTAAATATCATTTTTATATTAAAGAATGCACTATTGGATGTTTAAATGCCTATTTTTATCCATTTGTCGTTCAAATTGCAGCCAAGGTAAATAATGTATTTTTTTTCCTTTGTGTTGGGGCTGTTTGTTGTAAGGTTTTCTGAACCTTGTATTACTGCGACCATCTCAGATCTATTGTGGTTGCCGCAAACTATATTTCTTTGCTTATCTTCGCGTCAGTTAAGAACCAGATTGTTTTACCTCTTCAGGTTAGAGGTAGTAGTTACCCAGGTGGATGTCTCTTTCACCTATCAGTGGACCGCATTCGCACACAAGGTGCCTGGGAGTTTCATCTGCTATTTGGCAGAGGCTGCACACTAATGTCTCAGAGTTTCCTGTGAGTGCTTTCACCAGTATGCATAACTTGTTTCTACTTAACGCTAAAGCCTCGAGGGCAGTCTTTTGGCCGTAAGCTTTGATTAGCGTTTTGGAATGATAACTAACGTTATCAGTCCTGACTATTGTGTACATGGTCTTTGTGTAATTCAGCTTCACCTATATTCGTCACATCCTCTTGTGCTATTGTCATAAGAAGCTTGAGTGCTTCTGCATTGCTGGCAATTAATACAGCATCATTTTGCACGTTCTGCACATTTTGTCCCAGTTTTCATTAATTGATGCGCCCAGATATTAAATGTGCCGATGTGTCCGAGTGTATGAAATTGAAGACTATCGCAATTGTTTCATATTATGAATAACATAAAACAAATTTACCGGATGAAGTTTGTAACACCGTACGTTGTCCAGGGTAGACTGACAACGGTCTACCCTAGACAACGGCGGTTGCAACATCGCCAAAACGACGGGTGTTACAAACTTTACTATTCATAATGGTTCACTATATGCGACTAAGCCAACATTAATCACAAATTATATTCTTATGAATAAGCGTACCTACTCTCATTTTTAAACCTAGTCTAGTGCATTTATATGCTAGTAATACATCAGTTGTTGGTTTAATTTATTAAAAAAATGACAATTTAATTTAATAAAACAGTTTATTAATTTGATTTAATTACTTACATTGGGTATGAGACTAATCCGTAACTAAGTATGGCTTTATCCATTGTCTACTATCCAGATGTAGTAAAATTTTGTTAATATATCACCCACGGTATAGAAAGCCCCGATAGCTGATAGGCCGAAAGATTGGCCGATTGGCGGAGATAGCCGATTGGCCGAAAGCACCCTACTTCAATTGCTCTATCGAAATCAAGCGACGTGTCGTATGAGATCCAAACCGAACGACAAGTGTTAAATGCGAGGAACGGTTGTGACGATAAATCTGCCGACTCTTATAAAAGGTCTTCAACAAACAGAGAAAATTATGTTGCTGATTATAAGGCCAATTTTAAGTTGTGTTGCTTCAATCTCAATGATTTTGTGTATTCATATTATTTTAGTTATTATTAGACGTTAAATAAATTATGTATACCCTTACAAAGAGTAATTAGGACAATTTATAAAATAATTAAAAACATACAGATTGTATTATTGCATTCGCCTTACATTGCACAGCCACATTGTGCTTGGGCATTACCGATTTGTGAAAGCATTAGATAAATTTGCAAATCAAATCAAATTAAAATATTCGTTATTCATATCGACACAATAAAATATAATTTTTAATTTATGTTCTTATGATGCCTCCAATAAAAAAAAATGACGTTTCATCGGAGTACAATAGATAAGAATTCTAGCAATATTGTTTTAGAGCAACTCACTCCCTAGCCGTTTTGTCATTTATATAATCAGATATCTTATATAATATGCCATTTTATTTTACTTTGATGGTAATTTTATTTGCAGATAGTACTCTAATATTATGAGGAAGTCTGTTATAGAAGCGTATACATTGCCCCATAAAAGAATTGCTTATTCTATGGAGATGACTGGCACGTACAACATATGTCTAGTATTAATATTATGTGTCGCTTTTTTTAACTTGTCAATATTATTGTGGACATACAATAGATTTTTGTATGTATATTGTGATGTGAAGGAAGGATATTTATCTCTGAATTCTTTTAAAATCCGAGGACCAAGTTTATATATAGATCTTACAGCACGTTTCTGTATTACAAAGATGTCATTAATGTCCGCACAGCTTCCCCAGAGAAAAATCCGATAGGACGAATAGGGATTTTTCCCATAGGAAGCAACCCATAATGCTATGAAAATAACTAAAGTACACTATTCTTGCTGTATCCATGCCAGTCAGCCGCCCTATTGTTTTAACTGTGTATGCCGCAGAGCTAAGTTTTCCTGACATTTTCTTAATTTATGGGCCCCATTGTAACTTGGAGTCAATTGTTGTCCCTAGAAACACAGTTGAAGCCACAGGCTCCAGCCTAGTTCCATTTATTTCATTTGTCTTTACCAGTTTAACATTAGGTATAGAAAATTTAATCACTTTGGTTTTTAATTGGTTGCGGAAATTAGAAATTTATAGTTAGCCATATTGGATGGTGTCACAATTTGCTAATCTTTTATAAAATTATTATAAAACAACTAAAATGTAAAAGAGCGTTGAGTACATATTACTGGTTTACATGATCGAATTCACTTTACCCTGACTCAGACTCTGATAGAATGAATGTAGATTGTAGACTAACATGATTTCAAAACAATTTTTATCACCAACCAACAACCACCTGCACATTAATCTATAAAATAACATGTCGAAAGCACCTAAATTTCACCATGGCGTATAATATATTTTGTCTTTTATTGCTTAGTAGAGTCAGATAAAATGTTTTAAAAAAAGTGTACCTAGTATTTGTTGTGCGAAGCGATATTGAATCGCCAGTCGAGTCTTTGGGAGGCTATCTCGGTATGCCAAAATTCCCCCCCACTGATGCCGTACCAAATCCTGTTCAAAACATAGAAAGGTTCCACCCGTGTGTATTAAAGAAAAATAAAAAATCTCTAAGGCACTCCTTAAACTTATCTTCTTTTTTAAAGTGCCATTTACTGGGAGTGAAGGTTACCAACCGTGAGTGTAATCCTCCTAATTTTTTTGCGGCTACTATGAATAACTTGTGGCCGCCTCTACGGGGACACTGTTTCCAACTGGGACTGTAAACATCCGCGCTCCTTCAGGCTCGCCAAGACGATGCAGCTTTCCCGATCCTCATTTTTCCTAGGGTGTTCTGCCACAGCTGCACACTTGATAGGGTCGCTAACAAAATGACTGCCAATTAAACACATTTATTTTCAAAAAGTGAAATCCTTTTAACCATCTAAATTAACATTAACAAATCATATCCAATTAACAAATTTATTAATAACAATAAATAATAAGGACAATAAATAGTTTTTTTATTATTTAGTTTCAAAATAGTTGGGCTGTTTTAAGACATCTTGTACAATGCTCTGTCTTTTCTTGTGACAGTGTATTCGGGCAGCATTTTGAAGTCATCCTTAGTCAATTTTATAATATTGTGTTTGTCGTATTTAGTTTAGAACCTCTAAACAAGCAGGTTAATTACTATATAAAATGAGTTTTTGCACGGCTAGTGTTTTTTTTTTGAGCATGGTGACTTTAAAAGTATTCTTTTTTGCATCTGTAATGTGTGTCATTTTAGTGTTTCATATAGTTTATATATAGTATTTAATGTAATTGTAATATAGATAGATAGAAGATCACTGTGGATAGTGGATGGATCCAAAACCATGTTAACGTTGAACCTCTTTGTTTTCCAGTTCAAAGAGTTCTGTTTAATTGACTTCCATGGGAATCAAATATCCCAAAAGACCACGAAAACAAACCAATACCGTGATCTGCAAATGCCGTCACCCTGAACGGCTTTACTGCTCACCTTCTAATGGTGGAAGTTGGCGTTCGTGGCCTCCCAGTCAAATCTCTGTTTTACCTCTTTACGGATCTTGTTCTCTCCAGGAAAATAATAACTCATTCCTAGGAAAAATATCCAAAACGATGATTTCCGCATCTATGGCTTCCAAGAGGGCGCCGGTGATCAATTATGATGAGCCCGACTCTGGTCGGTAAATTCAATGGTAGCTCCATTTGTACTTACTCTCAAAAAAAAAAATGCTGGTTATAGTTGCGATTCTGGTTACAGCCATTTTTGAAAAAAAATGCATTTGATGTAACCAACGAAACTATTGATTTCTTTTCAACAGTATCTCAAAATAAATTACAGCAAAATAAAGATATCTTTTACTCTAATTCTGAAAACTCATATGAATAGTTTTTATATGTTTTTTTAATGTTTTCAAGAAAGGTTTTCCATTTATCTGAAAGTTGGCTTTTTGTTTGTTAAGTCAACCAGTCGATTTGCACCCATTACCTTCCCTTTTGATAGACAAAACCCTGTTCTCCCCTGACTCTTCTGCTCTACAGCTCCTGCATATAAGAGTCTTTCACTATCCCAAGAGTATATAAGTGTTGTCAAAACGGTAGTGCTCCATTAGCGTTCCTACCATTTCCCAATTTGTGGTACCATCTCGCATTACGGTTCTTGCATATTCCTTTTTGCGAATTAGCTAATCCCTGTCGTGCGAGTCTGTCCGCTTCCTCATAACCTCTGACTGCTATGTCCTTTCACCCATATAAGTCTTATTCTGTTGGCCCGTGAGATCTTTTCGGTGCTTTCTATTAATGTAGTCGTTGTTTAAATGATGTTTTATCCCAATTTGCTAAGGTCGGTATCGCCGCCTCCAGTTTGCCGAATATTCACCAACCAAAACTCAACCGAAAAGCCAAATAAGACCAAGACCATGCCCGCCGAAATCACAGCCGACACGACCGACGCCTCCGACAAAACGCCCATCGACAGCCCCAGCCCCAACAACAATGTCTGCTCTGACGAGGACAACACGAGCATCACAACGCCCGCGCACACCGACGGCCGACGCAACAGCGCCGAGGAAAATGACTACGCGTTTGCGGCCAACGGCGATGACTTCGAGAGCGGATCCTACGGCTCCATGAACATCGACAATGACGCCGCCGACCTGGCCGATGTGACCATGTCGTCTGCGGAGAACTTATCCTCGATGAAGAGCATCGGAAGAAACGTTTCGACGGAATCGGAGCCCGCCAACGGGAGGATGATAATATGGAACAACGTCGGGCAGGCGAAAGAGCGGCATGGCTCGCCGAAAGATTACTATGCGCCGCACAGATTTCGCTCTCATAGTAACTCTATGCAGCCACCGCAGACGACAAACCGATGGCCTTTGGCCGGATCGCCCAATTCCAAAATACACTATTCCAATACTGAATCGAGAGGGAACCCTTTCACCAATGGAACACGCTTACCCCCTTTCAAAACCGGACCCGAAGTTGGGGACTTCCATGACTATAGGTAAAACTGCTTTTTTTTCTTTATCATACAAAAATTCCTCTAAATGGCTTCTTCCTTATGTGTTCCTCTCTTACCGGAGGTTGGACACCCATGGTGATTTTTATTTTGAATGCAACCGCATTGTTTGGACGTCGATAATGGTCACGAATTTAAATGGCTAATTGTTCAAATTTCGGCAATTAATCACTGTCGATCTTGTTGAGTGGTCAAGCTGCGATTGAGAGTCACTAATAGTTGCTCATCTTTGTCATCGTCCAACTCTACCCACCATTATATCGCCAGGTTTATAGCCACTGTGAGAAAGGAGAAACTCGGTCCCTGAGTTCAGGATTCGAAGACAGGCATACATAGCCGGCATGAAGAATAGCTAATTTATTTAGATCTTTGAATATTAGGCTTTTTTTTTTTACTTATGTATCTGCTCTCGAGATTCATTTTTATGGTTTGATTATTATTAATATTATTGTTATCATAGTATATGTTGGACTATTTTTTTATTTATAAATAAGATAAAACGAATTTACCGATGAAGTTTATAATACCCACCGTTTCGGCGATGTTGCAACCGTCGTCCAGTCTTTTCTGGACAACGGCGATTGCAACATCACCGAAATGTTGGGTGTTATAAACT
>JAOPUG010000120.1:8253092-8264587 GCA_027564375.1 Micropterix facetella
TTTCTCGTCTTCTTAAGCCAGCGAAAATCGTAAATAATCATATATCGAAAATATTTAATTTTCAAGATGGTGCTACAAAGAAAAAAACAAATGACACGTAAAAAATAAAATGTATTCTACAGCCAAAGAGTTCCATTTTGAAAAATAGAAATTACTTCTTTAATATCTTTAACGCAAGTGGCCAGTTCCAGAAACTTCTAGTTAAGCCCACATATGGGAATGCGGGCCCAAGGGTGGGAGAAATTAGCAGTGGCCAGTGCAACCGTTATCTAAACTATAATCTATATGAAAAAATATCTGTATTTGCCCCATATTTATAAATCTTGTATTTGCTCATTGCTCTTAAGGACTGTCTCACCTTAACAATTCACCATGCATATGAAAGCATTTCGGCACCGTTCATACGGCTTCTTTAACAAATTGGGCGCAGTGTGTGCATATATCAAAATTACCCATACGAAAGCATTGGGAAAATTGAGGAAATTAAAGAATTAGAACCATTTTCATACCATACTGAGTCGTTTGCCGTTAACCATTTTTCTCTAAGACATAGTATCTGTTTCTTTAGATCGGACAGCGAAAGGCATTCTTCCCTAACAAGATGCTTTGATGGCAGATCGTCGCGGGACCGAGAGAAGTGGGAGGCGAACGGCGACTGCGACTTGTCGCACAACGGCTCTTACTCGTACAAAAAATCACATAAGGATAAGGATGATCAAGGTCAGTCAATGGTCTGAGCATTATTTCCAAGGGGGCATTTAAGGCTTATGCGCTTCAAATATTGCATCAGTGAATCAAAATTCGACTAGGTGGATTTGAGAGAGGAATCATATACATACTATAATTTGTATAATTTTAAAAATTGTCACTTTCATTTTAATAGTAATGGTAGACATTTGTAGATTTACTCGATAGGTTTTACTCGACTGTGATCAATCGAAATGATGTTAACATAAAAAGTTACACCTCTTCTACAGACTATCTTCTGTCTGGCTGTGTTATGCTGCTTCTTTTATCATATTTCTTTGGCAAACAAATCAAAAATAAAATTTGATATTCAGTTAAAGCTACAAAGATAGACCCTTTTTGCCATGTAGGTCTTGGATGTGGCGACTCTTTGAAGAGCTGTAACTAAGCGACATTATAATATGAATTATGAAGACATTGAAAAATCGATGTAAATGGTTAATATTTAGCATTAACACTTTTACATATTTTCACAAAAAATAAACTGAAAGAACTGATAAAAAATAGCTTCTAAACTGATTGTGGCGGTGGCTGCCTTTATTATCAATATTTACCGACCCAATAAAATCAGCCCACTGAATGAAACCATTTTTATTGCCATTTTAGTATGCTAAATTGAAGCTGTCACCTGAGTCTGCCGCGCTCGTTGCAACTTTTTTGCAAACTCTTCTTTGTCTCCTGGAGGCGGCGGCTGATGGCTGCTGCGTTAGAAGAGAAGCATTGTGCCGTCCCAGGTGTCGGTGTCAGGCTGTGGGACGCTTGCGGTGGTCTCGAAGGTTCTCAATCCGCGCCTGGTAGTCCACTCTCCTCATACAGGCTGATGTTAGACCTGAAATTCAGTTTAGCGCTGTACACAGTTAGTTAGGATTTGGACAAGAGACTTTTAATAATTTTAGTCTTAAGTTCGCTAGAGTGTAGCAATCGTACATAAAATGTAAAGCAGTCTCATCTTCCTTTCCACACTTCCTGCAAAGGGGATCGGTCCTCTATGCGATAGTTATGAAGTGGCTGTTGAGGCCAGTATGTCCTTTCATTAGTCCCGAAACTTTTCTTGTTTGGGTTTTTCTCAGTTTGAGCAGTGTTTTAGATATATCGGAAAGGCTTTAGATTGTCTCATTCCGTACGCATCCCACCAGTGGATTTCCTGTTCTGTATCTAGCCACTTTTTGGTGGCAAATTTTAGGAGACAGTTTGATACGCCTATAACTGGTTCTGGTCCTAGTAATAGTTTCAAAGACACTTACTGGCTAGGGTATCTGCTTTTTCATGTTCTTATATATTGCTGTGTCTCTGTACCCTTATGAGCTTGTATATTGCTGTGTCTCCGTACCCACATAAAGGTTATGAAAGTTCAGTGAGGATGGTATCCTAGACTAAGAGGAGGAAGGTATCCTAGACTATTTTGGATGACACTCTCCTCACATTTAGTACTTTCAGAGCTGTTTGGCTGTTTGTGCATTTGTATGTAGTCTGGTTTCTGTGTTAGGTGGGAGGTTAATAACACTTTGAATAAATATTTTACAATTGAATCGAGATTCATCGAAGAATTTAGGCTCGCAGATTTATAAAACTCATCTCAACATGTGTACCGAGCATTCGAGAGAGTCTAAAGTAAACAAAATAGGAAATACAAGTTTATATTATTAATAGCAAATCGAGGATTTCGAGCTGGAGTAGTGTGTCATAAAGAAAAAAAACCTAATTATATATTTCCATTTCTTTTTTTGTAATGTTATGCGCAGGATGTTTCCACAAAGATGTCATTATTTCCCAGTGTTAATTCTTGCATTTTTCTGGCAAATTTTTTCTCTAACTTGTTTATTTTCCAAGATATTTCAATTCGATTAGTGAAAATCGCATAACAATTGCTACTGCTATCTGGTATGCAGAGGAAAGATATCTTTTTGATGCAGTAACATCATTGATCATAATTATAATGTCAAACAACCATGATATTTTTTGAGTTTCGTAATTTATTTTCCAAAAGCGCAGTCCCATTAAACATCTTAGCTTTAGTATGTTTTAAGGTGTATTTACATATTCCCCATAGATGTCTTGAATGCCCTTGGTATATAAATGTTTGCTTGCATGGAAACGGTTCTCGATGTTGCATTGCACTTGCTTGAAAAATACACATTCCTCTCTATTGTGAAATAATTCTTCTTCAACCCAATAGTTCAATAATATCAGTTGGTGTTGTTAGATTTCTATCTTTTTAAAGTTTACTTAGCGATTAACGCAGTTCATGAATCTACTGGTTTAAGCCCCTATTTTCTAGTCCGTAGTCGTGAACTCATTTTAATGGTTTTGAACAATCGCTTCTATTTTTTACTGTCTGCCGTTTATACTTTACAGAAAGCGGGCTGTGTGGGTAGAGTCGCGAGCTTCGCACTTTTTGAGTTTTGCTTCGCTGACCAAATAGAATAGACAAAGAGGCATCTAAACTGAAGTTAGAATAGAGTAATCTAAGATACTTTTGTTGTTAAACAAGTTTGATGCAAATATTCATCATGTTTTTGCAGACATTTGGAACACCGATTCAGGGCTCTTCTACTGCCGAGCAGTTTATTAATTGCCTAACACACATCTAACATACACACAGACTGACATTTCTCAAAGGTGGTCAAAATTTCTGGTGAAACAATCGAAACAATACAATACATTTGCCAATATGTAATTGTATTTATAAGGGTTATAATGCAATGATTTATTTTCATGTGAAATAATAAAAAAAATGTAAACTTAACCTGAAGAGTTTCCCGGCAAAGAGGATAGTTTTTTTATAACACAGGATCGCTCTAAGTCTAGAGAATGTCTGCATGGCTCCGTGCGCTCAGCGGCACGGTACAGATTCGGTGTTATGATAGTTGTCGCTGATGCCGACCTAAAATCCGGCATGCACAAGGGGTGTGGTTGGTATCTGCGATCCTTGATTTAGTAAGTTTACAACAGTACCACTACAAGCGGCTGAAAATATGGAAAGCCCAATGTTCTGATGTCTTTCTTTGAAGAAGAACCTTAAACTAGGATTATAATTATCGAGAACAGAAATAACCCACCAAACTTTCTTTCAAATCATTGTTCTTGGATAAGAATGAAGAGACAAATCAGATAAGGTCTATCAAGATTTTCTTCTTTGTCCTGAACTTCGTCTTCCGGCTATTTTGCTTTGAATTATTAGATGCATAATGTTGTGTCTTTCGGAATGACGCATGACAAAAGCGAAGTATTCGAGTTTGCGGGTCTTTATTTTCCTCGATATTTCTATGTTCTTGCTCAAACTCTTTAAGACATCTTCATTCGTGATTTAGATTACACGTATTATCCTCCGATAGGCCAATATTTTGGAGGCTTCAAGTATTCTTAACAGCTTGTCTTAAGTGTCCAGCTTTCTTTCCCATATACGTAGCATCTTCACCAAGTCCGATCTTCAGGTGTAGGTTGATGTATCTTCCCTTCTACAAAGTACCTTTCTCGTCTGAAAGAATGCATTTTTCTCTTTGCTCATATCCTAGTTGTTTAAATTGCAGCCCAGGTAAATAATGTTATCAGTCCTCTCCAGTCAATAAATCAAAATGTGCCCAGTGTGGGATTACACCTCGCACTGCACCTTTTCTGATCTTTTCTGCCGTGCAAACATTTATATACCTACATATAAAAAGCTTGATGGATTATTATCATTGTTAGCTGTGCCACTTGCTAATTTTCCGAATGTTGCGTTGCCACCTTTCTCTTCACACTATTAACACGATTCATTTTTTTTGTTTTCATCTACCCCGTAACCCGCCCGTTCCGACCCGTTTCCCCTGCCTGCTGTATATTGCCGTATGCGCCCCCTTTCCTCCGCCTTCACTCTGCGCACTCTCCACGCTGGACCGGGACGGGACGGCCGCGCGGGACCTCAACGCCTCACCACGGATTTGTATCATACTTTTTCGTACTATTTTTTTTTTTCGATCACGCACTTTTCTTTTTGATATTTACACCGCCTCTGCACTCGCATCGCTTGCGCTTTTTGTGGGACCGCCCTTAGGCTGGCTCAACTCGATAGCGGGCATAGTGAAGCGGCGGTTCACGTCGTACATGAAGCTGCATCTGGGCACTAATAATGGGAACGGTGCGAATAGGTCCTCTTCACCGAGCCGACTGATGGGCGGCCATTTTACACGGACGCATCGCTCACGTCATGACACCCAACACCTGGACGACATCAAACTCAAACTGCAACAGCAGAGGGACAGCGGACCATCTATACTCACCAGGTAATTTTATATTCAGTTATATTTACTAACGATTACCATTTTACCACTGCAACGTAGGCTCACATTAACCACTTAGTCTTTTATTCTTCTTTATGATTTTAAGTAGCGTGAAAGTAGGTTTTGAAACTTTTAGTTATTTTTTAAAAAACAGTATTTCAAGGGAAAAGGCGTGTTTTGTTACACTAAGGAGGTAAATATGCCACTGCAGATCAGACAACGCATGTTAAATATGTTCGGTGATTCATGCACATCACTGTGATATTAGACAAACTTTTTGCTGTGGCTGAATTCTCTTTTGTGCACCGATGCCCACAGCACCAGTGAAGTAAGAGATATTAAGCAACCCCAACACGCAATATTATCAGGCAAACGCCCAATTAGAAGCAGTTGAACTACGAGAAGATCTTAGAATAATAATTAGTGATGATCTCAAATCGAAAAACACACAGTTGTTCTCTACTCCGTATCTGATAAGGAAGTCATTCTAACATCTGTCGATAGAGGTGTTTTTAAAGATCTACGAGGCATATGTGAGACATAATATCAAGTACTGCTGTCATCGCTGGAACATCTACTTCTACAAAGATGTAGATGTCCTTGAAAAAGTTCAGCGAATTGACCAAAATACGAGTGGGCCTGAAGAAAAGGAATTATGATGATCGATTGGAACTACTTGGACCGACTACTCTCGAACAAAGAAGGGAAAGAGGGGACCAGATTGAGACATATAAAATTATCTAGAGAGAATATTTGCAAATTCAACTTCAACACAAATCTTCGAGATCGCAGAAAAAATCTCAACTGTGCAAAATTTAAATCTAATCCTCTCAAGAACGTCCTGCAAAATAGAGCGGTGGACATGCGGAATAAACTACTATTTGAAGTATTCAGATATCAATTTAAAAACCGACTCGATGCATACCTAAAAACTTGTTAATCGTTCATGACTAGCTTTATAAGATCTTATCTGGACATATGAGCAAAAGCTACCTGTTCACAATAAATAATAATAATAAACTTCATAATTTATCATAGGCAGTGATGAAAAACTATTTTACATGGAAATGTACTTTTTTTTCATTTTTACAGATATGGGTGTGCGACGCCTCAGCCGTGCAGAGTCCGTTTGCCGCTCACGACGTGCGACTCTTTGGCCGGAGCCAGCCGAAGCGTCCCCAATTCGCCCCGACCCTCGCCTCGGCCGGCTCCCTTGGCCAATCTCCTGCGACACCCGCCCGATTAGACGTCCTCGCCAGTTTGCTCTTTCTCAGTAGCGTTGAGGATTGCTGAGCAAATTTGGCTTCAGAACTACCAGGAAAATTGTAATAGTATGCTGAATAGGGTAGATTTTCGATAAAAAAAGAACAATTATAGCATCTGTAGAAATTCGAGCAATCTGGATATATACTCTTAGAGACCCTACCTGCGCAATTCGACGTATTTTAAAATCTTGTTATTTCACCAAGTGTATATCTCCTGATTCATAACGAGAGATATGCTAGCGCGCACCGTAACGATATGGAATCTACTACTAGTACCGTAAATCATACTACTGCATATTACTACATTGGCGTAATGACCTAATGCCAATTACAGAAGTAAAAAATTATATAGTCAGGCGACACTGGCAGTTAGAAGTTGAGGTCGTTGGAGAAAATGAAAGTGACGCGAGAAAATTTCCACTCCATAATTTATTGCAACTTTCGAAGAACTTATCTGTTTTGTATGATGAAGCCCATAGTTTATCGACAATATATTGCGGGCATTCAGAATTATGTCCGCCTTAGCGCCGTACCATACACGAGTAGACCGAAAACATCTGTAACTCAAGAAAACATCACTGCCATATGCCAGCTAATACAAGAAGAGAGGCATGTGAATGATTGTAATCCAAACAATTCCGCTAGATCGAGTTGGGCATCACAAACCTCGTTGCATAATTTGGCGTAAAGAGCGACTCGGCTCTTGTAAATTGGTTTACGGTGCAACACTTCAACAGAGCAATGTCGAATGATGTTATTAGAATCGTTTCAGGGGATGAATCGTGGATATTCTCATATGAGCCCAAAAGAAAGTGTCAATTGGCTGTCTAAGTCTTTGAAAGTCAGCTTCAAAAAATTATCCGTTGTTGCATGCGTATCGAAGAAAACGGTCGTTTCATTTGTCTCAGAATCAGTTGTGACGGCTGAAATCCATAGGGATAGCCCAAAACGTCGCATAGCCCTCCACCCTGCTCGAAAAATAAAAGTTTTTGGTGTAGGAAAACATCAAGTGATGAACTATCCTCTGTACAGAGGGTGGTCAGCGGTTTTGAGACTATAGAAGCTGTCCAAACGTTCAAAAAGGCCATTTTATCAATTCTAACATCAGATTGAAATTACTCTGTCAAGACTTAGTTTGGGCGAATTCAAAAATATTTTAATTTTAATGGAGGGTACTTCAAAATAGAATATTATTATTTTTTAGTTTTTTTTTCTATTTGCCATTTTTTGTCTGTCCGTAGTATTACATTGGACGGCCTTATAGTCTGATGTATGCTCTGAATTTGTTTGTTTGTTTGTTTGTCCGTTATAAGACTTCCCGTGGTCTGATCTTAACTAAATTTGGAATGCAGCCTCCCTGGGTGACCCTAAGTACCATCAGGTAGCAGCAAATTTGATTCGTCCCACAGGTACTGCTGCCAGTGCATCCTTGTTTACTTGACCTGGAGGAGGATTTGACCAATAGCTAGAGCAAGCATAGCGTTATATGGGTATTTTTGGAATCATGTTGACGAGAGAAACTTTTTGAAATAGGTTTTAAGCCATTTTGGATGTCAAGACGTTACCTATCACGGGACGAGCCAAAGTTGCCAATGTATATCTTCCTTTTCCTGTTTTTTCTCTTACTGGTTATTTCGATATATCATACCCCACGTATTGCAATTAAAAGAATTCACAAGCATGACTGAAAATCATTGCACTCAAAAAATTCCTGTATCCAGGAGGATTTAGGGCCTGCCCTAGACAACGGCTTTTGCAGCATCGCCGAAATAAACTTCACGGGGTAAAATACATTTTTAATTATTTATTACACATAATTGGCTTCTGAAGTTTTTAAAACGTTCAGGGCGACAGACAATTTTTGAGTTTTCTATGATTTTTTAGTGCATATTAATCTCTCCAGCGCAGATATTTGCCAGACTTAAGAAACTTATATTATTTAAAGAAACTACCCTCTTCGGGACACTACTATTAAAATGTTGTAGTTAGAAAGAAGCAATAAGAAAAAGCGACTTCTATGGTTTAACTCGTATGGTATTCTGCTCCACACATTTGATTCTTTCGCCATTTCTTTATGTGACCTGAAAGTAATAGACGGATTCTATTCGTGCTATGCCAAATTTGCTCAGCGACCTCTACGCTGCATCTATAAATCGTATGATAAGTATGCAATAAGGGAGTACAATTTCGTCAGTGTAAGAAGACCTTTTATTTGCCATAGATCTTGTCAAGAGTCGAATAAAAATGTGCCATCGGTATGTCGGTTCGTTATGTTTTAGCGCTAAGAGAAAACGAAACAGTATGTCGTATTGGAAATTTTTCATAGGTTAATGCGACCAAAACAAAAAATATTGAAGCGAATGGGCTGTTTGCTAAATCCATATCAACACTGACACTTGCAGAATGCCCATTCTCTTAAGATTCTTGATTTGATATTTCGTATTAGGTAAAATAGTTTTCAAGGCACTATCGGGGCTGACGCTGGACTATTTTACATCCTGAGCAGTGTTGCCAGCGGTAGGTCCCACCGGCCAATCCGGAACACTTGGCGGCTCACCTGCAGCATGTTATATGATGTCCTCCCCAGTCGTGATCAATCACCAGACATATTTGATCTTTAAGCAATAACTTTATTTTTGTCCATTTACTGTCATGGATTTAGCGAGAGCGATCCCTTTTCCTAATTCCCCGATCTTATATATAACATTTACCCCTGACCATGTAAATACGTTAACAGATGATGTCATTGTTTAATTGAATTTTTGGAAACGAATTCATAGGCTTCCCTTGAACGGCTTAAAAATATTTATATAAATCAACCCAATTTTATTTCCGTATCTCTACGGCCAAAGATGAAGTATTTCAGGAATCACGGTCACCTACCTAATAGGGGAATGTTTTCAACAGGCAGGTAAAAATCAATTTAATGCTTACAAGTTTTTCTCCATACCAGCAGACTTTCGTAAGTCTGCCATAAAGGATTGTTGTACAGAAAAATAAAACTGACTATCAGTCACATTTAAACTTTTGTATGCGTAAGCCGCGTTTCACTTTTGAAAGGCAACATACAAATTTTCTGAATTCATATGCATGTTTGGAGCATATGCACAGCTCAGCTCGTAAAACAAACCCACATCGCAATTTCACTAAAATTATAATGTTACGCGACCGCACCAATTCAACATTTACAGCTTAGTTTGTCAATTGCTGTGAGAATTTCACCATCTCAGGATAAAGACTATAGCCATCTGGTTACCCTAAGTCGAGGAGATGAAACAACCGCCAAAGCCCAACAGAGTCCGTCCTCAAACAGCGAAGGCATTGACAAACTAGTGGAGCTCCATATCTCCCCGTTTACAATTATCGGATGGATTACTCCTTTCACTAGAATAGTTGCAGTCCCAAGTAACGTGAGCCTCTATCTGTTGTGAGCGTGTTTTGTTGTGGACTCGTGGCACCTTTTCAATGTGGTATTAATTTCTAAGGATAGGTGACAATAGGTCAACATCTTTCAAAACCCCACTTTCTTAGGAAATATACATTTCCAGACTCCCTCGGTCATTCGCCGGATTCAACGATCCTTACAAGTGCGGGGAGTGGTGCCCGCCTGAGGGAATTCCACCGTTGCATTACAAATACACTATTGCTTACACATGTAGGATATAAGTTCAGGCAGAGTTCATTGAGGCCTTTCGGTGTAATTCGTCTCTTCCAGAAGGCTACCGGACGGGAGCTGATCCCCGAGATCCCCGAGATCGCTGATGACACTGCTATTCTTGTTAAATGGTAGCGCCAGCCCTGGGCACTGTTAGATGCTTTTTGTACAGAGAAGATTTTTAAAACATGTGTATGTATTATGGTAAAATCCCAATTATCCAGAATTTGTGATTATTTTAGTACTATTACGACACCACAGTATTACAATATCGCACTTGAGATAGTGCAACCAGGCAACACGGTATGGGGTTATATCCCACTAGCTATACAAATCGTATGCATCTCCAGTATGGTCAGGCGAATATTGCATAACACACCAAAATAGCGACTGTTAATAAAATCGTAGCTTTTGATTCTATAGTACCTACCTCCTGTTTTTCTAGAAAAATCAAAATTATCTGTTTACTATTTTGAGTTTGAGTGTTTTCAGTTCGTTGTAATGAGCCTGGAAGTCTTGTTTTATAATTATATTGGCGAAGGCCTCGAAGTAGAGATGATAAAGTTATGAGCCATTTTCTACCTGTATTTCTAATAAGGACAGCTCTTACATATATGAATGAAGACAGCCTTCAGGCAATCATTTAGCTAAAAAGTGACATTGACTAAACAGTGGGTTTGATATCAGACGGTATAAAGGAGCCCAACAATAGTAGTAATATTGAACTGTAACAATCTCTTAAGCTCTAAGGCTAAATAATATACCAAAAAATATTCCAACTCATTGAGTGTGGTAAAGCAAGCAACTCACTAAAATACCGACTTCAGGATAATCGGGTTTTTACTGTACTTAGTATTAAGACGATAAAAGTTTAACATTGTGTTCAAAATGCCTACCAAAAAAAAAAAAAATGGAGAGAAGTGCGTGCAGAGGACGCTTTAGCGTGTATTATTATAATAGTCAATGATAGATATTTTTTTTATAATTTGGGAAACGATCTCGGCGTTGGCGGTTTTTTTTTTTACACTTAGGATAATTTGGCTTTGAAGTTGATTTCTGAAAATTAGTCCTTTATATGTTTTAGGGGCTTCAATTATTACTTACGACTCACAAGAGGCCTCTTAAGTTAAAAATTGAGATATGAGGAGTTCAAGAAAAGTTCTCAGACTGTAGGTTCTTATTTAAATACTTGTCTCTAGAACCGACTTGACTCGATTAGAAAATTTTGAAAAATAATAGTCTCCAGAAAAATAATCAATTTTTTCCTAGCAAAGATCTAGAATTGTAATTTTCCGCATGCTTCTTGAAACCTACAGTCCGAGAACTTCTCAATGGACAAACTGGCTGTGCTCTCAATATTAAAAATTCTAATTGGCAATATTTAAAAAAATAAAATAGTCAACTATGTCTTAAATTTGTGCGGCTCGTTCAGTCGAAAATCCCGCTACTTCTGCGCTTCCTTTTAAATTAATAGATTCCAGATTTCATTTGCTCAATTTAATAGAGTTGTTAAACATAGTTTCGGGTAAATCGTGTAAATAGCAAAATCTCGCTAACCGCATGTATTTT
>JAOPUG010000120.1:8317309-8330059 GCA_027564375.1 Micropterix facetella
AACAGTGAAATTAGAAACATGAAACATCGAAGGACTTGAATAAGTTCTCGCTTTTTCCCGACAGATGGTGTTATCTTAGCCTTTTGCATCGGGCAATACTACAGCCAACATCAAGTGAAGCTCCACCATTAAGCTTGAACTAACAGTATATGTTATTCTGCCGAAGACTAAAAACAATATATTTTTTCAAAGTTGAGTTTAATGCCAAAAAATAGAGCATTTGCGGGGATTTTACTGCATTAATGTTTAAAAAAAAAAACTGCAGCTGAAGCACACACGATTCTCGTGGAGACTTACGGCGACTATGCTCTATCGGGAACAACATGCAGAGATTGGTTTTAGACGCTTCCAAAATAATGATTTTGATGTTCACGATAAACAATACTCTGGTGCACTGAAAAAGTTTGAAGACGAAGTATTACAAGAATTATTCAAAATGAAGACCCAAGTCAGATACAAAATGAACTTGCAGAATCATCAGGAATTGATCACACAACAGTTGCCAAACGTTTAAAAGCATTGGGATTGATTCAGAAGTAAGAAAATTAGGTGCTGTATGAATTGAAGCAGAGAGACGTCGAACGGCGTTTCGTCTCGTCTGGACAGATGTGGCAACAGCAGAAAAGGAAAGGTTTTTTGCATCGATCGTGACTCGCGATCTAAAGTGGTTACACTACGATAGCCCGAAGGGTAGAAAATCGTGGGGTAAGTCCGGCAAAGCATCAACATCGATGGCAAAAACAAATATCTATAGTCCCACTCATACTTTGTATTTGGTGAGATTAGCTGGGTGTAGTATACTCATATCATGAGTTTATCAAATCCAAAGAAACCATCGCAAGAGATGGTTATCGAGTACAATTGATGCGTTTAAGCCGAACATTGAAGGAAAAACGGCAGCAATATGAGGATAGACAAGACGAAGTAATTTTGCAGCATGACAACACTTGGTCACACGTTGCAAAACTGATCAAAACCTACTTGGAAACGCTCAAATGGGAAGTCCTACCCCACCCGCCGTATTCACTGGACATTGTTCCTTCCGATTACTGCTTGTTCCGATTGATGATTCATTGCCTGGCTGAGCAGCACTTCCATTCTTATGAAGATGCCAAAAAATGGGTCGATTCGTGGATAAACTTAAAAGATGAGTCGTTCTTTCCACATGGTATTCATATGCTGCCAGAACGATGGGAGAAAGTAGTGGTTAGCAATGGGCAATACTTTCAATTACATATTCTTTACTATTTTTTTTTAAAAAAAAGCATTCATTTTCATAAAGAAACAGCGATAACTTAAAGTCTCTGGTGTAAAATTACAACAATAAATATGGCGCAAAGGAAATAGTCAGGAAATTTTTAAATATAATTATCTCCGATTATCAAATGAGTGGGAAAAAAATGTTGTAATAGAAATAATCATGAACAATTAGAATATTCAACAGTGTCCAAGTCCTAGAATAAAGTGGATTTTTATTAAGAATATCCTGGACCTTTTCTTAACCCTCATTAACCCATAGGTGGTACCCGGGTACTTTTTTAACATTTAAACAGCAATTATTTTTTTCCTACTGCTCTGAACTTTCTGAACCTCCATAAATGCTCTAGAAAATCATTTTTAGGCAATAAAAATTAAAATTTGTAATTTTTTTTTTATCGAAATGTGTTTTTTGATGCCATTTTTCATACCTATTGCGGAATTGACCATGGGTGGTAACAGGGTACCGCCACACAAATGCAGTACATTTAGAATTAAAACATTTTTTTTTGGTGACAGTTTTATTTACTATTACAGTCCAAGCAAATGACAGGAGTAGGTGCAGTGTGCAGCTTGCAAACACGATTAGAGCAATTTTGAGATTTTTCTCTTGATACCATTATCATGATATATGCCACCAAACAAGCAATATAAATTACATGATAGAACTATGCCAACAGCCACCGATTAGTTTTTAGTTTCATTGTATAATTTCTGAGCATTTGATCCATCTTATCTACTCCACCCTTGGTGTCATTATAATACAAAATCATTTCTGGTTTTCTATAGGCTGTCGTATCGATTGCTGTATCGTGATGCATGCTGGATATCAAAATTGCAGCTTTATTTTGTTTCGGGGCATCAGAACATATCGTTGCTTCATCAAGAAAACCAAACAAAGTGGAATGGATTTTAAGCTCTTTTGGTAGTTACATCGCTTTGGGATATATGGTTTATTTTTTGTGTCCCCAGCAAAGTCAATCCATTGCTTTGTTTGACAACTTGGTCATAAAAAACCGCACGAGACAGAAAACAACTTGCCTTGACAAACAATATAGCTGATATATGTGCCACTATACCGCTTCAGTGAAATGGTGTTGAATACATGGAATACATGTGATCTGAGCACGTGGATGAGGAACCAAAATATTTGGCACGGCCTGTAAACTGTACTGAAATAAATTGTGGTACCGCAGTACCACCTATGGTCATTTTAGAGTGTAGATTCCTATGAGTCGGTGAGGGTTAAATTAAACCTCTCGAAGACCCGTGACGCTCAATGGAATCTTATTGTAAAAAAGGTTAGACTGATACAGGACACTTTGTAAAGACGCAAGTCTTGTTGAATGAACATCTGTATTTGTTAGAGTAGTACTGATGTTTTTCCTTGCATACATGGCACCCTGATATATATATATATATAGAAAGCATCATTGTCATGATACCAGATTCAATGAAATATGGTCTGTAGTCGAAATATTCTTAACGAATTTGCCGCCATTCCCCAGAATTTGTTGCCATAACTTATTAAGGAATGGAAATAGGCAAAGTACACAGCCTTTGTGACTTAAAACGTGGCACTACTTAATTTTCTGCCCAATTCATCCAAATGAAATGACCATTAGAGTTTACTATCTAAATGGATAACTAAAACATTCTCATGGTCAATATTTTCAAGATCATTTTCACCATAACGGAAGCAAATGAAGATATCTTGAGACGGCCGAAGAGAGAAATTAATAAATTTTGATTTCAAGGCATTAAGTACAACCATTATTATTACATTTGGAAACGCCTTAATGGCGACTGTTTATTTAGTATTGTCTTTTAATTATATGTAATATAGTTCTGTTTGTTTCCTTAATAGAGTAAAATAGAATAAAAATAATAAAAAATGTCTACGCCTACCGCTCCGTCCATCGACACTATACAGAATAATAATCCTGATTCGATGGTTTTAACAACTTACTTGGAATTCCCAGAGGGTGAAGTTGTCACTGCTAAGTGAGCAGGCATACTCGTAGATCTCAGTCATGAAAATACCCTCGTTGGTGGCGGAAGATGAAGATTCGGCTCGACTCGCATCCATGCCCAGTAAGACTAACCGTGACGACGGCTGCTTAAAAATAGAATAGCAAAAAAAATTAATAAACAAGATATTTGACTGATTTTCTTTAGAAATATATTACCCACCTGTGACTCTGTTAATTTGAAGAAAGGTGTGGCCCGGCTCCTGCCAAAGTCCACTTCCGCCATTAGGTAACAGAAATGAGCCGCTAGTAGACTACCTCTCGTGAGTAATGTATCACCTGCAATCAACGGTTGAATAAAGAGAGAGGAGAGAGAGAAGTTAAGCAGCATTGAGTGCGGTCAGTACTTGGACGGGTGAATGCCTGAGTGCCGATCTAGAAGACGCCTAGAAGACATTGCCACTAGGCGACAAGGTGAGCGCCACGAAAAGGAATTAGTTGGTTTAAAAAAAGGCCAGTTGTTGTATAGCATATTTTTTAATTCCCCATATGAATGGGCTATTTGTATTCGGGCTCAAATAGAGATGGGCATGTATAATATGTGTAAATAGTCTTTCTGGGGGGATGAGATTGCATAACACTACAACTTACTATTATGGCTGCAAATTTTGTTGACTATTGTTGCATTTATTTTTATGGAATATATACCAATAATAAATTAGCATTAAATTGTCGGCTGTATGTTTCACAATTACAGAGGAGTTTTTATAAATTAGTATAAAAGAGAGGTCTATTGAAGGTCACAGCCAACTATACTTCAGGGTTGTAAAAGCAGCAAGCAGCAAACGTTACGGCAAACAGTGCTCACCCACTGGCAGGTGCTGCATTCAGGCTACTGATTAAAAATAAAATGACCTCTAGAGTGTGTATTCTGTGTGGAATTGTTGTCTGCCCTATTTACCGTCCTAAAAAATCCTTACCCTAATGAAATAATGAATCTAATGGTAGTTTTAAAAAGTGGGGTATGCAATCTCTACAGAGCCGACCGCGGTTAGCGCACTTGAGAAGTTATCCCAAAAATTTGATAGGTAGGCTTTTCCATACAAATACCACCAAAAAAGCCAAAATTTCTGTTTCTTTAAACAGCTTTATCTGTTTAAATCAAGTTTTGTACAAAGAAAGTCCCTATGGGTAGTTTCACCACTAATCTCAATATGAGAGTATGAATTCAGAGTCCTGTCGGGGCGTGTATTCACAATGGTTCAATAGCTAGGACCGTAGTCGAGTTTATTCTACGATCAGGTCCTTATTGCCTTACCTAGTGTTAAAATTGCTTTTTTGTCCAAGTCGCGGCGTTGTGAAGAATTCGCAAGGATGATGGCTAGATGAGGTCGCCAGTCTCCCCATCGCTCATCGGATACAGACTGCGGAGATGAAAACCAGAAATAATTAGCAAATTCACAAACTAACACCGAGATTAACTCTGGAATAGTGAAATCTTGAAACTACAGGTCGGAGCAGGGTTTAATATTCAGTGCAGTGAGCCATGTTGAATCCAGAAGAGAGAGAGCTATGCTTTGCCGAGAAATATGATAACCGCATCGAGTCTCACTCACAGAACAACTCACTCACAGAACATTTGAAAACTTTCACATAAATTCCATTCCATTCCTATTAAAACCTCTGCGTCATTATAGGCTTAGGTTAATGTTAAGTTGCTTTAGTTTATAGTTTATATCCGTAAACAATGTTCTCAAATCTTTATAGGTTAGCTATAGAATTTGCCTGTAGGCAATAAGCTCGCCTTTTCATATAAGAATTAAGCGTTTTTTATTATTATTATACATATAAATCGTACTTACATTAATAACTCGGGGCTGCCTAGGCGGTGAGGACAGTAATGCATGCAGTGTTGCCAATGGATCAGATGGTGATAACGAAGCGACGAATCTCGCAGCGACTGCCGCCCGCGACCGCGCATCCAACGAAGGCGCTAACTGTAGAGCATGTGCCCATAACACACCACCGTACGACATCGCAAACTCTATTAAAATGAAGATTATATTTTAAGATAATGTCCTTCCTGTTATTAAAATATCTTAAGGCATGAAAATGGTTGAAAGTCTAGCATAAATAAATGTAACTATAAATAGAATGCCCTTGGAATTCACCAACTATAGTCGGCCTAATCATACTGTTACATGATATGAATGTAGCGGATAGGCCTATGGAATATTTACGACCAAATATTGTCATAGGAAAATTTTAGGTCAGGTATTTTTCTTGTGGAAGTCTACTTGGGGCTTGTGGTTTGATTCAATGGAGTCACTTATAGACAACATCACAGGTGCGATTCCTGAATTGGCTATCTCCATTGTACGTCTAAGGCTCACTGAAAGTTCACTCACCTAATCCCTGTTTGACGTTTCCGAATATGAGGTATTCCCTGAATTTTTCGATGGCTTCCAACTGGGTGAGCGCTGGTGGACCTTTGACCTTATCGCGGGAGACGCGACGGTTGCGAGAGATCGATCCCTGCGACGTTTCCTGACCCAAGGATGAATCGTTCACTTCACCGTCCGCCGGAGAACCTGCAAACAATAGGAAAAGTGTAAAAAAAGGCATTTATACTCCTCGTGAACTAATGCTAGAACTAATTAGCAGAAAATCACTCATCCACAGAATTCCAAACAAGGTCAACCTCTGAAATATTTGGTCATCATCAGTTTAACATCACCAAATAATTTGTAGAAATGAAATTGTCCAAAACTAAAGAACAACCGCTTCCGGTATTGCTGTATAAATATATAAAGCTGGCTACGGCAGTCGGCAGCTATGCAGCCAAAGAGGCCAGCTGGCTTCGTTATGAAAGGCGCTAGTCAGTCGGCAATTCAGTTGTGCAATTAAAATCTCCGCTTCCCTCTTCATTCTACGACTTAAAATGCTTTCTTGCGGATAGAGAATTTGCAGGAATACTTTTAGGAAGCAGTCAAAAGCAGTAATATTACATATTTATACTGCAACCATTCATTTTTTAGTGGCATTACAGAGTTCATTTGTTTTCACCGTGGTAATTCGTTAAATGATGCCATGATCAAATGATAGAGATAGAACATCATCTCGCATAGGATATCTATTGATTTAAAAATCGAGTCTCAGTATTGCTATTATGCTCTCTCCCAGCAGCATTGTCTCACTTATGCATAAATGGCATTGATTTTTGCCCGTAATTCATATTGAATGCCAGGTCTATATATTTATAATACAGTGCTTATCAGCTGTTTCATAGTCTCTGAGCTGATTGCATTACTTTTGGATAAAAATTAATCTGTGAAATCTACAACTTTTTCGAGATAATAACTTTAACTGTCTTCATTAATTTTCTGTATTTTTCAAAGAGAATTTTGCAATAGGAATTTTGTGTAAACGTAATAACTTCTGAGAGGGCGAATAAGATAGTTGCAATTTTAACCTGCCGAACATATATCTCCGAAATGGTTTGAAGGGAATTTGCAATTTGGGAAAATGACAGCCCTAACGGAATAAAGAAACATGTATTTGAGGGACCTGCAAAATTCAACCCGGTTGCAACGGGTTAAATTTTTATCCACTAGCAGAAGGCGAAAATTTCATGAAAATGAAACTTAAATATACGTGTTTGAGTGTTTGACCAAATTCAACCCCGAACTGTTGAAATGGGGTTGAAATTATAAGGAAGTGAACTTATAAACATGTTATAATATAAAGTTGTTGATATTTAGATGATTTGCTCTCCTAAATAAGTGCAGAAAGACGTATAGAGGGTTTTGCAGAATTCTACTCCTGAGAGGGCGAAAAGGGGAGTTGCAAGTTTAACCTGTCAAACATGTATCTCCGAAACGGTTTAAGAGGGAATTCACAATTTGAGAGAATGTTAGTTCTAATGAAATAAATATCTTAATGAGATTAGCAAATTTCAACCCCTAAGTAGGTGCAATGGGGGTTGACTTTTTATCCGTCAGTAAAAAGCAGAAATTCAGGTAATATGCTCAATGCCGCAGAAATTCAGGTAATATGAAAATGAAGAAATATAATATGCAGAAATTCAGGAAAAATGAAAAAATCCGACGGCTGACCTAAGGCCCTTATAAAAATTGATGTACTCATCGAGAACAAACCTGTGTCATCTCCAGTGCGCTCGGAATTGGGATTAAGATGGTCGGTTTCTTCGGATTGCAATTGCTGATCGGAACGGCTAGTGGCCGATGATGAAACACCGGAATTCCTTCTGCTGCCTGTAAACAAAATTGAAAACAAAATAAAATATGTTCGTTCGGGGGACCCCTGTCACGACCGAAGTTCCTTACACTTTTACAAATATAAACATGTCCATAAAATTGATATATCGAGCGGTGCGGTCGCCTTACGCGCCCAGCATAACACTAAATGCCGTTTGGGCTCCGGGCCGAGCGGCAATATCGAGCAGCGCGGCCGCCTCATGCGCCCCGCATAACGCTAAATGCCGGTTGGGCTCCGGGCCGAGCAGCTATATCGAGCAGCGCGGCCGCCTCATACGCCCCGCATAATGCTTTTTTGTTTGAGGTTGATTTCTACTAGTCGACTCCCTATAAACTACTGTCAATTCTCATGTACTTATTTATAAATATAAACTTGGCAAGGGGAAACCCAACGGTTGTCAAACTTTGGCCCATATCATTGACATTCTGACTTCTGGTTATTTTTGTTTAAACAGATGGATTAACCTCAGGCAATATGTACCTAATTTTATGCGTATTATCATGGCCAACAACTTTAAATTTTGGTGTTTCTACCGTTACATCTGACTTTTTGGTAATACATTTTATCCTTAGGTATCTAACAAACGGAAATGTTGTGGTTGTATTTTGTTGTCTGTCTGTCTACCAGTGCACTATTTTCCTTCCATTGAACCTACTCTTTTACAGTATTAGGAGAATATGTTCCATAAGGCGTTAAATTACAAAACAGATAAAATAAAAAATTTGAAACCTCTTTTTAAAATTCACCTAAGGCTGTAATCTTAATCACTTATTTGTGGTTTAAGTAAGCTTTCTTGTCAGCCGACAGACGGTGAAATTTTTAATACCTCGCATAAAGCTTTTCCGCTACTGTTGATTTTTATTATTCGACTCACAGCAAGCCGTGTTAAAGAACTTGTTCCAAAAAATTAAAGAATATAATGGACTCACTGACCAAAGCAGAGCTCATTGTCATAACAGACTAGTGTCATTTAGTTGCTCTGCTGTGTCATGACTAAACACTATAAATTGAGATGCAGTACGGTGTGGTAATAGAGTTTAAACAAACAATCTCTGTGTCATACATCTGCTTCAAAATATCAGACAGACTTCAGACAATTGTTACCGGTAATCTTGTCTAATAAAAGCAAAAAGAGGCCTGCCTAGATGGTTCCTAGATGAAAAAAGAATCCAATTTACTCGAAACAGCCATTTTCAATATGCAGTGGTGCAATAAAACGACAGAGTCGTTTACACATGGCGAAATTGATGTATTTGGATTGATTGACTTTTATGAAGGTATTTTATTTTGTAATGTTGTAGTAGGTATTTTGTAAAATTGATTGTCATTGCTGAAGATTCATGCTTTTTGGCCTGTCCGTAGTATTACCTAGGACGGTCATAGTCTGATGCATGCTGTGCGTTTGTCCAGTCGTCTGAGGACTTCCCGTGGTTCGATCTTAACCTAATTTAGTATGCAGTCTCCCTAGGTTACCCCAAGCACCACCCAGTGGCAGCAGATTTGATCCGCATCGCACAGGTGCTGCTACAGGTGCATCCTGGTTTACTTGGGCTGGAGGAGGATATGACCAATAGGCAGAGCAAGCATAGCATATATGGGTATTTTTGGAATTGTAGTGAAGCGAGAACCTTATTGGAATAGGTTTGAAGTCATTTTGGATAAGTAAAAGATTACCAATCATGAGACTGGTCAAAGTTGCCGATGTATATCGCTATTTTTCCTGTTATTAGTTATAACTGTTGCACGATCGAACCAGTCGTGTTAGAACAGGCCCTTAATGTTTAAAAGATTCTACTGTACCCACTTAAGAAGAATTATATGTGGAGTTGAAACGAGCATAATCTGCAATGTTATTCGAAGGCCGGTTCACTCACCGGAGGAGGTCAAAGTGGGGGTTGGTTCGGCTACGTTCGGCTATACACGATGACAGCCTAAACACCTCGAATGTCAAAATCAAACAAAAGAAAAAAGTGTACACTGTCAAGACGGATCTTGCAGCCAAATTTGAAAGGTTTCAAATCAATCAAAAAAGTACTCGTGAATTGATTTCTATGACACTTTTGTATTTAGTCTATTTACAATTACTTACCTGAGGCTGGTAGGTGTTGATTCCGTTGATTGATTGAAGACTTGTGTTCAAAGTTCCTCTTGTTCTTCATCAGAAGTTCCGCTATATCCGCCCCAACAACCCTCTGAAAAAAGAACAAAGAAGAAGCTATAGAATTAGGACATTAATTTTCTATATCTATGATAGCTATATCTGCCCCAACAGCCCTCTGAAACAAGGACAAAGAAGAAGCTATAGAAATAGGACATCAATCTTCTATATCTATGCATAGCTATAGCTGCCCCAGCGGCCCTCTGAAAAAAAGCACAAAGGAGAAGCTATAGAAATAAGACACTAATCTTCACAAGGTAGTATGCGACGATTGGCAATAAAGCGTCAGTCGTTTCATGTATGCCTGTCATCCGAAGTGTACGCACGCTCGTATTCTTATGCCGTATACGATCAATACTTTCTTGAGGCCGATGAAGCAGAGCTGGATATCAACATTCTTATGGAAAGTCCACCGTCCGAGTACCTAAAGGCTGAAGATTGAGGTCAAGGATCATGAGGAATATTGTACGGTAGTCTGTACAGGTTTTGATACTTTTTTGGCTGTTACCCAAGGTTGAAAGTCTCACAAAAGCAACCTGATTTAAATAAAAAAGAGATACTTTGCAAAATTTGACAGCCCAGATAAACATCAATCAACAAGAAGCCTTCCTGAAAGGTAGCTATATACTTTTCCTTATTACTCAGTTGGGAGAAAAATAAAATAAAATTGGTCAAGAGCAAGTCCGACTCGCACGTCGAAGTAACCATACCTTATTAAGAAAGCGGTTCTTGCTATGAAACAATTTCAAACACAATGACTGGAAAAGAATTTTAGCAGCCCATTTATACAGATATTTAAAAAAAACTAATAAGCAATTGCATCTTCCTGTGACTAAAGATTAAAATGAATAATTTAAGGTAGTTTACCACATTTTTCCATGTCCCAGTCGTGTTTATTATATTGATGTTATAGATATTATTTTGGTATTAAAAAATGTTTGAAAAATTAGCTTTTGCGAACCTAATTTCTTGTACTTGCAACGCTCATTTGTTTCGTTGCTTTCATTTTCAGTGAGCACAAACGGGGCTGCCATGGAATTCACCGGCCAAGGTCGGGCCCATCATAATACTATTGTTACGATTTTGGGGGGTTAACGGTGGACTCCGGACTAACGACCAGCTGTGGTAGGTTTAGGACAGCTGTCTTGCCACATGTGAGCATTCACCCTACCACCCATTCACTCCCTCTTCGAAGCCATAGTATTTGAGATGCAGAAATTGCGGTTTTAGATATTTTTTTTAAGAATGAGTTAATTATTTTCCTGGAGAGACCAAGATCCTTAAATAGGTGAAATAGGGATTTGGCTGAAAGGCTACAAGCGCCTACTTCCACCACGTGAAGGTAAACAGTGAAGCCATTCCGAGTGATGGCATTTGCGAGAACTCACCCCATTCTGTCGGAGGAGCAAGATGAGCAGCTCCCACATGAGGACGAACGAGGCCAAGTCCTGCGGTGCCGGCGATCCGGAGCTTGAGTTGGACACCGTAGACATCTGATGCTGATAGACAGGTCTGCCTCCGAACGAAGAATGGACACCGTCCATAGCGGAGCGGATGCGGGACTCGCAGAACTCTATCACTGTCTTCTTATGTGTCGTATCTATAAAGCAGATATTTTATTACTAGCTGTCTCTGGTCTCTCACCTCGAGGAATGTCGCATTGAGTATGTACTTGATGCACTTCAGAGGGCTTAAAGATAAAAAGAGGCTGAATATTTCTACACAATGTCTTTACCCTTTCTCTGACATCTTTTTTAGAAATTCGTGAAACCCATGTTTAAATACCTCATTTTAATTGTATTTTCCAATTTTATTTATTTCTGTCTGTGGTGCATTGAATTATATAAATATAATCATACAAAGTTAAAATGTGAATCGATTTATGAGATTTAACATTGTTTTACATCGAATATGCCGTGTCCACATTGATGAGAACGTTGCGCTGTTTTGCATAGCTTCTATATCATTAAATAAAAATATGTAAAATATCCCTCGTCCGATCATTGTCATATAAACACATAGTGTTAACTAAAGTAATGATGAATGAAAAACAAAATTCTTATAAAAATCATGTATTATTTGATTTGCAAATTTGGTTATAAAAGTTATAACAGGTGCCCTTTCCATTTCACCCTCATCCTGACCTGGATCAACCTTTATCGAACCATGAGGAATCGCTGACATCTGGGAGACCAGCTGGGTTAGCCGGCGATAACAATTGTGCACCTGCCGTTATAAGATGCCCTTTCATTTTTAAACCCTTTGAAATGCTTCAAGTGCGGACTTAATGCGGAGTTCCTTGGGTTAATCCAACGTCAAGGTATATCTTGACACTAGGATATCCGGCGAAACCTAGTTACCTCGGATGTCTCGTTATTTAAACTCCTCAGTATAAACTGACACTTGTGGCCAAATGTATTAGGTATCGATTAAAATATAGTTATTTTAGAATATAGCTGAATCATAGTGAAACAAAAACATGCATCATTTACAATATTGTATTTTTTAATATTTTATTGAGCCACCTTAATTACAGTAGCATCTCTTTTCGGTAAACTCCTCACTAGCATGCCACACTTTTCCATATACATTTCCTGCCATTCTTGTTTTAAAACATTTTTAGTGTTTCTTTCGACGATATTGAGTAATTTCATTCTTCAAAATATCCTTTAAATAAAAAGATTCATCTAATTTTCCCAAAACCACTTCATTCCCATCGCTGATTTGTGGCAAAGTGCTTTTTCTTGCTGAAATTTGGCATCTTCTATATTCAAATCTCCGAAAATTTTAGAAACGATGGGTGTAGAGCAGTTTCCAATATATTTATGTATTTGGTCGAATCCATCCGACTTTCACACACAAGTACTTCATCACCTCCATCAGCCACTATGCAACCGCAGACCATTATACTACCTCCTGGATAAAACAAACTGGTCGAGATTGTCAACTGCTATGGGCGGTATTTGAAAAAAATAACTTGAAGGTGAGCGAGGAGTCCAAAAGACTACGTCTGATATTCTAGTGTTAAGTAAACATATTCTCATTGGATTGAATAAATTAAAAGTTTATCTAAACACGTCCATAACG
>JAOPUG010000120.1:8540663-8551350 GCA_027564375.1 Micropterix facetella
CTCGAGTTATCGTGCATACTAACATTTTTCGCGCACAATTTCAAGACTTGGCCACTCTGGTGGCCGAAGTAATACATTATTCCACTAATCGTTTTCAATACTGAAATATATAATTCCACAAAATTCACGACTCCCATATTCATCTCTAATCCACAAAATAAAATTAACAATATTAATAAACACCATTACACTACTCCCGCACCAGCAGTATCTATTGGGGGTACCAATTTGTTTCGCAATATTCCATATCTACTTCCAGACAGCTATTATATCAATTGCCGAAACTTCCGAATCGCCTCGAATCTCGTGGTCATCGTCGTCTAGCAATCTGTGTTGTATATGGAACGTTGAGGAAGTGGTTAATAATATATGTACATCGTTGAATGCCACCGTTATTTCAATCATCCATAGCCACTTATCCCCCAATATAATATTAAGCCCGCTAAGGCGAGTTTGTTCTCAAGGCGGATATATTTGAGACAATTCAACTCGACTATAATCAACGCGCCGAATACGGGCCTGGTTCTATTATTTGACGTAACGAGAGATTAACTGACAACGTTGAAGAAAATATATGGCTTATACGATATAATGATTATTCCTATACATACCCAATACATACTGGCCAGGTGGGCGGCTGCTAGGAGTGCAACCTTTAGGGGGGGGGGGGCGGACTTTTCAGATCCACAGCCTGCAGGCCGGGAATTTGCCCAGCAACCAATTCTAGCACAGGCACACAAATTAAAACATGGTGCTAACCACATTTTAAAAAAACTTGCACATGATTACGATAGACGCTCCCACAGATTAGGAACGTCCGAGCAGCGTACAAGCGCGCGTGAGTTCAGATATTGAAAGCTACAAACACCAAATAAATACATTATTGCCTGATTTAAAAAATGCAGAATACATTATACTTCTTAATTGCCATGAAGAATATGGCTTAGTGACCAGTTATCCTAATATAAAGATTGCACATCGCCTAGCCTTTACGCTACCTGTGACTTCTGCCAGCCGTGAAAGATCTTTCAGCAAATTAAAATTAATAAAAAATATTTACTGTCGCAGATTGGTCAAGAACGTTTGAGTAATCTCGCCATACTATCGTTTGAGTATGACATTGCAAAAAGTATTACAGTAAGACCATATTACTGACAAATTGGCCTCAAAAAAAGTCAGAAAAGTAAACTTTTAATAGATTTTATAATGCCTAAAGGAAAGAACTCGTATTGTATTATTTTCCTTCCTATATAATAGTAAGTAAGAACTAATTTTGTGCCTAAATGTATACCTTAAATTACACTTTCAAAGTTATAGTGTTGTTTATCTTCCTATAAAAAAGGTATTAGAGGACGCAAAATTCTAATCTTGCCAGGAGCATTCGTGACCCTAGCTATGACGCTGTACCTACGTATACATCGTATACATTAATTATACCGTATAGATAGTCGATGGTTGAGCCATGCGATTATATAGCATAATGAAATATCGCAAAGAAAACCCAAGAGCAAAGCACCTGCGGGTAGACCCAGATACCGTGATCAATTATTGCTCAGCTTGACATGCCAGATCATGAAAGTCTTTACTATAGATGAGGAAGAAATAACCAGATTCAGATAAAAAGAACTGGAAAGAAAACAGATTACGTTTGAATTGTCGTCTTCCGCGGCTTCTTCTAGGGTTACCTTGAGAGTTGCTGCATTGCACGGATAAGCTGCAGGAAAGCTTTCCTAACGATCTAAAAATTGCAAAAATCATTTTTTTATTTATTATATTGTATTGTATTTTATTGTATATTTCTCTTTTTATAATTTTTTCGTCTTTTCTATTTTATGACTGATTATTTACTATTTTATAACTATGATGATTATGATAATTTTAAACTGCTCTTAACTTTTATAATTGATTAAACTTGTCTTTTTTTGTAAATACTTTATAATTGATTATTTGATTAGGATTATGACTTTTTAACGTATTTACACACAAATTAATTTAACTCTATATCTTTATAGAATGTACGCCCGAGGGCTTTTATGAGACAACTCAACTACCGCGAATGCTTGAGACTGGAAACGTACGAGAACAGACTAAACCACGGCTGATATGGTACTGTTGCATAAAAATATCGTGATATGATACTATTGCATATAACAACGTGGGAAACCTTTATTTTACAGAGATCCTATCCTTTTACGTACCACCACGCTTTTTTCGCTCTCCTCGTACGTTTGAAGTCCCTCGCGCCCGTACTAGATATGCCCAAAATTCCATCATATACCACCTAATGTCTACTTACAATAATCGATTCCAGAATATCGACTTATTCAACATGAATGAGACCTCCTTTTCCTTCTCCCATCCCCTACACACCTACAGGCACTGTACGCATTGGAAATTCAGAGAAACTAATGTTGGAAACATGTCATGGGCCAGAATTTCTATATTTAATATAAGTGTACTTTGTAGTGCTGTATATTATCCCTTATAAATAAGTAAATAATTTAATTTAATTTCTTGCTATGGATTGAGCAATTTAGTTACATAATATATTTATTTTATTAATAATACGAAACTGAAATATTAACAATACGAAATATAAATAAAGAGAGCCAGATCACCCTTTTCATTGTTAAAGTAAAACTTATATTATTTATTGAGAAAGGTGTTACATGATACTTAACACGTTTATTCATTCAATTAGCACAATATCCTGACAAACGTGTACACTTAACACCTTTTGCAGTTGTACAGTAGAGGTCCCTTGTATGATGCATACTGTACATCATTTAATACCTTTTATTGAAAAATATTTTTTTTTCTTTATTACATTTTATATTTTTAACTATTTATACTTATTCATAACCCGATTTATAATTATTACAATATAATTGTGTCCATTATAGAGACAGTATTCTTCCAGTGAGCTATTGATAAATAATTAGGCAAAGAACTCGCAAAATGAAGAATGTACTTATTTATTTACTTATTTTACAAAAATAAAATCCTTGACTTAACTGCCCAACGGCTATTGGTTGTAGGTACCAAAGAGGGAAACAATGGAAATGATGAACAGTGTAAAGAATATATAGAGAGTAAATGGAGTTTAGGAGATCCTGGCGTATCCACGTGTTACTTAGTGCCTGCTTAGTGCTTGCCGCGTACTGCTTTCCTGGGTCTAGCTCCGCCCACCATGTCGACGCATCTTCCCCTCCATACGGCCCAGGTGGCTTACATATTGCGATTGGCCGCTATCAGACTGTAGCCAACCTTTGGTCGTCGTATTTCGGTCTGCAGCAACGTTTAGTTTTCGTTCGGGCTTATTTCATCTATTGTATTTTTTGTTATTTAGTTTGGTTCAATCGCGCTACCTACAGCGTCCCTCTCTGTCCAGTCGCTTACAAATTGATGATTTTGGACCGCGCAATCATAGGTAGTTAGTAATTATAATGCTGTGATTGTCTAGCTTGTTTCCGCAGGATATTCTATTTATTTTCACTACTCAACGAGCAGGTATAATAAAACTTTTAAATAATCGATGTGAACGAAAAAACCCTTCCGTCATTAGAAAATAAGAAAAAAAGTGGCCAGAAAACACGAATATTTTGTCTAAAAAAATAATTTTGTCTAAAAAAAGATGTTTTTAGCTTACCAATTAACCGGTGAACAAAATTAAGAGATGGGTTCCTCCAAAAAAAATTGGCCACAAAACGCTAGACAAGAGAATGGATTGTTTGTCCTAACATAATATTTTACTTTTTTATCCAGAAATTTAAATATATTAAATAATATGATTTTATAAGTTATGATTTTTTATAAATTGCGTGTTATGTTTTATATTTTATTTTCAATAATCTGATTGAATACATAAAGCAACCGCCTTAGAAAGTCATCTGTCAAAACGTTAGAAGTTGCTAACGAAACTAACCTAAAAGGATTGCATTTGTTGCACGGAATTGTAAATAATTTAACTTGCGGTTCCGAAGTGTTTTCAGATCCCGTTTATTTAAACCACGGTTTAACTATTGATGAGACATTCGGTCGGTAACCCTTCATAAAGGGCGAAACTGTCGAAAATACCCAAACAATGCCAAAATAGCAAACAATGGAAGAAATGTGCTTGAGTCGGGTATTACCGAAAGGCTGTCACCGTATTGATTGATAGCGTCACCATTGTGTCATGTTTCCGATATGAACACAATAAATAACAATGACAATGTTATCTGAAAGGCGGAAGTTCTGATTTCCGACTCGTAAGCAGCACAAATTCCTTATATTCTGTCATTTGGTTCCAGGTGGATCGACGCGGCATCAGCACTGTGGTGAGTCGTAATTTATATTTAATTTTAACCCTTAATTTGGGAAGTATTTTTCTTATCTTTATTCCTATATTCGTATACTGATTATACGATATCGATATACGACATACGTATAATCAGTATACGAATGGATATGCGAATCAGTATCAGCAAGTGATGTAGGAGTTAAAATATATATTTTTAATGTAGATAATATGAGCCCATAGCTATAATCTAAGTAGAAACGTTACTTAATATACCATACATCACAACAAAATATGTGTTTGTTTACCGTTTGAGGCCGTAGATTCAATTATCTACGTACTACCATAGTTTTACCCACAGAGGCCTACAATGACCGAGTTATCTAGATAAGTTTTACGAAATACATTGATTATCGACGTAGGTGTGCAACTTACGAGCAGACAAAGCTCGTTTCTCAAAATAATAACAAACCCAGAAAATAAAGAATAAGATGAATTTATCTGTTATCAAATGATTCATTTCACCAGGTTCCCAATGGTTCCGCGTAGCTTGGTCTAGATGGCCGCTTTTGTCGACTTTTGTCGATTCAACTCACGGGGCAGCTCATAGCCGGGAGCCTCCTTGAAGAGGTACTTAACCTGGAGATTCCGAAGTGCTGATCTGGTGGAATACCATGGGCGGAACTGGGTGTTTGACGCACTGGCCGTTTTACCGACCATGCTGCTCAATCGACAGAGACCCGAAGGAGTCTAGATGCTTCTTAAGACAGCGGGGGTAGATGTTGATCTGATGTTACCTATTCTTAGAAACGATCCGTTGGCCGCCAAATCCCAGGTGAGTAGCTGTGCAAAAGATGCCTCTTATCTGCGATATATTCGAGTCACGAATTACCGCTTACATCAGGCAGAAGCCGCGCAAGAGGCTTTGAACCCGTGACCAGACGGGAGGACGGAGTAATCCATCCGAAATCTGGGAGTCAGGAGGCGCGATCACCCGTTCGGTGTCGTTGCTACTGAGCACTGGCCTTGCCGTAAGGGTTGGACTCTGACGGACCGTATTGAAACTTGGTACGTGTATTGTTTTAGTCCACAAGTCCTTACGTTCGTTTCGGGGTGACAAGACGATAGTGTTCGATATAACGTCCCGAGGCGGTGGGTTCGCCCGTAGCATGTGATACCTAGCAACTGTTATCAGTTGATTAGTTCAATGACCTCGACTGCACCTCAATAATAGTCTCGTACTCAAATAGATTTTTTGGTTGGTCAACAAAATCCTTGTTAATAGACTGAGGCGAGGACTATAAAGGCAGTACACTGAAAGAAAAACTTCCAGCAGTCACAGTAGTGAATCGGAAAATGCCATACTAATTGTATTACAGGCTTAAATTTGTATCCTACGCCTCGATTTACACCGGAGAGACATATATAATCAATTTTTCGATTAGACATAAAACAATTCTATGCACTGATATGACAGTAGTACCATTGTTCTGTATCTCAACACATTCCTACGTCGAAATGCCATTATAACTAGCATCACTGCAAAGTGATATCTATGCGTCGTTTGCCAGTGGCCCAGAAAGAATGATGTATTGTGCGTATTTCCAATTCGTTAAAATGCTAGTGTTAGGTTTTTCTGCCGCAAGGCACAATTTACGGCTGGATTATTCCTAACAACAAGGCACACTATTCCTAACAACAAAAAGGTTACGATTTCTATGTATGAGTATAGTTTTGTAGCGCATTGATAGATGGCACGGTTGTCGATTTAAAGCGTAATGTCGATCTATCAAATACGAACGGGATAGTTTTTTTAGTATCGTTGTTGAAAGTATTCCAAAGTTGTCATCTTAGTAGGCTGGTTGGTTCATAGAAAACGAGTAGCCCTGGAAAGACTAGTAATGGAGGGATTATTTCACGGTTTGCATGGGGTCACGGCATTACTCTACTGGTACTACACACTTGCATAAATCGTAGCGCGTTAGTAACCTAACGAAATTGCCTGGCTACATTTCGGTAATGATATTGGAGGACACATCTCACTACACGACAGTGCAGTCAATTTAGTCCAGATATGCGCCATATATAATAATATCAGACTTGTAAAGTCGGCAACAATATTTTAAGGTAAGCTTTCACAGGTCCGCATCGGACGGATCATATCAAACGAGTAGTAGTGCGTATCCTGTATCCGCAGCAATCGAATTGTCGACGCGACGGCCATTTGAAATTTGATTATAAAATTAGCCGTGCATGATCTGCGTATACATTAATAACAACAAACATGCATGGACAGATTGTCGAAATGCAACAAATGGCGGCCGTCGCGGCTGGGGAGTGCGTCTACTGATCATCAATCTGTATGACGTCATCGGGACGCATCGGAATAGTTGCACCTCCAAGTAATCGCGTCGGCATTACCGACGAGCCGATGCGTGCGGTCCGTCTGCTGCGGATCAATGGACGCACTTGTATGTCTTACTATACAAAAAAATCTAAAATTCGTTTGATTCGATCCGTCCGAAGCTTACGATGTGAACCTGTGAACGCTTACCCTTACATGCCAGGAATGGTCGTACCCCAATAACCCCCATACATTATCGAGTATGGGGACACATCTTATCGGAACCGTGTCCTTGTTTGCCCATTAATTGAGGTAGTAAGTTCATTGTTTAAGGATCTCGTGTCTTTGATTTTCTCAGTGTATATTGTTGGCAAAGAATTTATTCCTTATTGGAGGGTGAAGAACAGCAGTTATGTTAGTCGAACCCACCTTATTTCGGTAACAAGAACGCCTGTTTATATCACTTTTGTGTACAAAATATTCAGCGCTGCAATATACATATTTATCTTATAAATAAGATAAAACGAATTTACCGCGTGACGTTTAAACACTCGATGTTTTGGCGATCTTGCAACCGACATTGTCCTGGGTAGACTGAAGTACAGTCAATCGTCATCCGTTGTTCCGCAGGTAGGCGGCAAACTCCAGTGATTGTAACGGTGGTGGATGGCGGGTTCGTCGCGTGCGAATTTTGAAGATCTGCTGTGCACACAATACTCACTGTATATTGTGTTACGTCCTTGCCCTCGGCGATCGGCATTGAGAACATTTTAAGAAGAGTGTTCCAGGTAGTAGAGAGCTTGAAACTGTCGCTGCGTCGTCTCTATCGAGGCAGATTTATTGTGAAAAGATGTGGCTGTTTTCGTACGCAAGGTCAAGCTCCCGAAGCCGATTACCACAGCCGCCCAGAGAAAAGGGTTAAAATCTCTGCGGGATAATAAGGATATAATTGTGTTGTGGGTCGATAAAGGCAACGCAACCGTTATATTTCATAATGTGGACTCATATTTGATACTGACCACCGGGTGCAGTTTCAAAATCCCATTATGCTATTTAAAGAACAGTTTTACTTTCCCCGCATGATCCGCGAAGCCATTAAAATGAGAAGAACCCCGAACTTCAATAGAGTGGACGGTTTTAAACTCTTTACTAAGTGTAATTCTCTTCTTAAAATGTTCTCAACGCCCATCGCCGATCGCAAGGACGCGACACAAGATTCAGTGAGTATTGTGTGTACGGTGGATTTTTAAAATTCACGCTCGCCGACCCTGCTCTGGTGATGCCCTTGACATCACAGACAGGTCTAATCGTCAAATATACAAAAAAATCAGAGTGGGTCCTTTCTCTTCCACCAGCTTCAATTATTGATAATCATGTAATCATATAAGCATATAAAACAAAGTAATACTCAGATTTAAATGTTAAATCTTGCAATACTAATGCTTTCGACCCAATGAAAAATTAACACATTGTCATCTATCAGCATATAAATTTTTTTCTGTAATTTTACAAAATTATTACTTTAAGATATGGATTTTTATGGAAAATCCTTAATATGAATTAATATACTTATTTTTTTTTTAAATGTATTATATCCAAGGCTGTGATTTGCGTAGGGACTTTATTGTGGAAAAAGAGACTCTGATAGGTGAAGTTATTTCCCACTTTGCTAAGGCAACATCAATTGATATATAGGTCAGATTTGTTTCTCGTATTGTTATGATGAAATTCACTATTTGAAGGGACGTCTGCTGTATTTTCGAGTGAAAACAATGATAAGATGAATGTAGTTTAAGAAAATGGTCATAATTCCTGATTCTTTGAAGAAAGACTTACCCGAAGTTCTTGATAAGATAAGATAAACTACACAGTGCTTTGATAATATAATATCAATACACAGAACCTTGATAATATAATAAACATTGTCTTTAAGTAGAGGAGACGTAGTAAGAGAATAATAGTAATTAGTCAAATATATTATTATACATATATTGGTAAAACAAAAACGAGGTGGACATCGGGAGCATCACTCCCCACTGTGGTGTAAGAAATCTTCGAGTGAAAATAGGAGTCATCCGCTCTTATCGATGCAATTCCATTAGTCAAATTTTTGCTTTTTATAGCTTATACAGCAGATGACTAAGTAGTATGGCTGAATTTGCCAACCAGTCCCGCAAAGTAAAGATATGGAAGAACGCAAAGTAAACGGATTTAAAATATATAGGTATCAAAACCTCCAAAGCTCTGAGGTTAGATACTTTCTTACTTAATCAGTGCCACTGACACCTACTTTTCGAATTGCGTTGTATTATAGCTGGTGAGTGAGTTAGAGCTGGCAGCAGACGATGAGATGTATGTAGCGTCGAAAATCCGCTTATAGGTACAATACGATACGAACGACGAACGTCTCCGCTATTGTGGAGGGAAATTGGCACGGAAAATTGAAGAAACGGCGCCTCCATATACATACTCGCTTTGCTCCATACGATTCTCCATTACAACCCCGTCCCTGAAATATCCATAATAAGTCGAAATGACTACTCCGTGGCGCAAAACGCCGATTATGTACAAAATTTCAGCTATTGGTGTTTGTTGGACAGTCGGCAAGATGATTTAAATGCGTCGTCTTTTTCGAAACATTCCCAATTTTTTACTGAACGCCACCGTTAGGTATCGAGTATTTGTTTATAATTGTTTCCCGAGCGATGGCCTTTGTGGTGTGTTAGATATTTAGTACTTGTATATGACCGCTTCCGAGCGGCGATCTTTGAGGCACGTTAGGTATTGAGTTGAGCGGTTTTCCTTTGTCGTGCGTTAGGTATCGAATTATGTGGCCCACCATAACACCCCCTATTTTTGAGACGAAAGGTCGTTCTGGTCAGGTACTGAAGTTGTTCGACGACGCAACTGAAGCAGTCAAGGTCACTGCATTTCTGTTCTGTCAGCAACACCCAGCAGTTTCACCTGCATCAATTGCACTTCCCGTGATTTTTCCGTAGGCAAATCTACATTAAAATTTGGAAATATTCCCCAATAAACGTGCTATCTAATGCAACAATATTTTTTCAAATCGGACTGATAGAAACGCATAAGAGATAAACATACTTACTATGGGAAACCTAAATTTCCATGAGAAACCTTCCTCAATAAATGGGCTATCTAATGCAAAAAGAATTTTTCAAATCTAACAAGTGGTTTAGGATTGCATAATGGGTAAAAAAACTTCCAGTGGAAAATTCCCGTTGGAAACATAAGGTCACATGGGGAACGTTCATCAATAAACGGACTATCTAATGCAAAATGGATTTTTCAATTCGGACTAGTAGTTTAGGAGCATATAATGGACAAACAAACTTCCAGTGGAAAATTCCCGTTGGAAACATACGCTCCCGTGAAGAACATTCATCAATAAACGGGCTATCTAATGTAAAGTGAATTTTTGAAATCTGGTAGTTTAGGAACATAATGGACGAAATGGACGAAACATAATGGACGAAAAATCTTCCCGTAGAAGTTCCCGTGGGAGACCTCAATTCCCATGGGAAACCTTGCTCAATAAACGGGCTATCTAATGCAAACATAATTTTACAAATCGGACCGGTAGTTTAGGAACGCAAAGGGACAAAAACTTCCCGTGGAAAATTATCATGGAAAACCTATACATCCGTGGAAACCTAATAAATAGACTATCTAATGTAAAAATAATTTTTCAAATCGGATTGGTAGTTTAGGAACGCATAAGGGACAAACAAACAAAGAAACATTCATTTTTATATATTCACCGGCCATTTGAATTTAACAATCAACACCAATAACCTGTTATGTCACACTGCAAAAAGAATTTTTCAAAACGAGGATATTATATATTAACCTGGCCTCCGCGCGCTGGCATCCGCGTTCTGGGTTCGTATCAAATCCGGCGGCTAGATGGCTTTCATCGATTTCTTATAATTCTAAACCCCCCTCCATAACCCCCTAGCCCCCTTGCCCCCTCACACTAGTTTCGCTATATTCCGCTAGGAGCCACAATAATAAAAAGCGGGGAAGGGTTGGAAGCGGTGGTT
>JAOPUG010000120.1:8742937-8754504 GCA_027564375.1 Micropterix facetella
GGTGGGCCAGCGCGATACGACCCGCGTCCATCGAAAGCGGGCTGCCACCGCATCTTGGTCCGGCGACCGAGATTACCTCCACACATAGTCTAGGTACATAATAAAACAAATATAGTATGTTACCGCCAAATTGACCGCCTTACGTGAATTTTATTTTTCAAACTAATTCATACCTACCGCATTATTTTTGGAATTTTCTAAATGTTATTAAACTGTTCAAGTTGTTTTAAAAAATCAAGAAATCCAAAATTTCATGAAGAAACATCATAATTTTTTAAAGAAATGGCTAATGAACTCTTGAAAATTTCCTATTAATACGATTTCTTCTTTACGTAATCTATTTTCCAAAATGTTAGAAACATCGTTTTTTCAAATCTCTTATCGTTTCCAAGTAATATGCCACCAAACAATTTTGCGGCTATTTCCTTTGGTGATTCAAAAATGAAATCCGCGATAAAATTTAAATCGAACGAACTTGTTCTTTATTGCACATTTTCATGAAAACGTACAAAGTATGAAATCGAATACTATCGTGGTTGATAAACATCATAAATAAAACAGAATCAGATTTTACCTCGTAAAATTGAAAGCACCCAACGTTTTGGCGATGTTACAACTGCCGTTATCCTGGGTAGACTAAAGTACTATCAGTTGTCCGCTGTTGCTCTGCGGGTAGGCGGCATACTGCTACTCTTACTGCGCAGATTGTCGCGGTGGAAGCAGCAATGGCAGAGCGCGCGAGTTTGGATATTTCGCCGTACACACAATAGACAATATATTACGTTTTGCGTCTTTTGCGGTGGGCGACGGGCGTTGAAAAACATTTTAAGAAGAAGGTTTCCATGTAGTAGAGAGTTTGACACCTTCATATCTATTGAATTTTGGGGTTCTTCTTATTTCAATGGCTTCCCGGATCATGCGGGGAAAGTAAAATGGTTATTTGGATAGTACAATGGGATTTTCATTTTGGGGAACCACTTTGTACAACGTTTATGCAAACGACCTCGAAGCGACGGTTGTGTAGTATTGTCGAATTCTGCAATATGCTGATGATATGGTGCTGTACCAGTCGTCGACTTCTCTCAAGACGGCAACAGTTAGAGTATCGAAGGCTCTTGAGTCCTTAGACTCGTACCTAACTGATTCAGGGCTAGAAATCTCTCCTCCGTAAAGTACACCGTGATTTTGTCCAGACGTAAAATACCACCTGACACCCATATCGGGTATAAACATATATCTATCCCGTTCAGATCCCAAGCGACCTTTTTGGGTGTCACCATCGATAGTAAGCTACTTAGGGCTCCTTACATTGATAGAGTGACCACCCGACGAGAGAAAAATTTGAATATCATTAAAGCATCGGTGGGGCTCCCACCCGACTACCCTCAGACTCCTCTACAACGCACTAGTAAGGTCTCAAATCGATCATGCTATCTTTGTCACCTATCCTCTTTCCAAAGCGTGTCAGTCGAAATTAAATTCCATACAATGTAAAGGACTGCGCCTGATCTTTGGAGCGATGAAGAGCTCTCCTCCTCTTCATGTCGAGGCTTCAGAGGCTCCAATAGATCTAAGGTACCAGAACTTCGCCGATAGATTTTTCCTTAAGCGCCTGGCGATGATCTCTCATCCGCTAATGCCCAAACTGACAATTTTATTTTCGCTATTGAGCGCAGCCTCCACTCCAGCTGCCAAAGTCCCCCTCTTATGCAAGAGCCATCGGTGGCTAAACCGTAAGTCCAACATCGTATACCGGTACACAATCCCTCTCAACTTCTGCCTGTCACTACAGGAACAGCTTGCAGTTCCTCGAATATTCCATCAATCCATTCTAGTGAAAAAGAGACACGGCGAATGTCAGACTGATAATGGTCCGCTTTTCGATGAGCTCATTGATAGGAACTGGCCGGGTTGGAATTATATATTCACAGATGGCTCTAAAACAGACGAGGGCTGTTACGTTGGCGCCGCAGTCTTTCATTTAAATAGCGACCACCGTACTCTCATACGGCTACCTAGTGTAGCCTCAATCTACACGGCAGAATAATGAAGGCGCTACAACTTATCGAGTCGTCTGAATTAAAATTGACTGTAAGCTTCACCGACCCACTAAGCCTTATTCAAAAACCTGGATTCCCTTCCCTCAACAACAAGCCATCCCGCATTGAGAACGAAATCCGACAGAGATATCGTAGACTAGAGACGGCTGGTTTCAGTGTGATTATCTGCTGGATCCCTGGTCACATGGGGTTAAGGGGTAACGAGAGGGCAGACGAGCTTGCGCACGCGGCCATAACTTCTGGTTTCGCTGCCGAGTGCCGCCTGCCACTCTCCGACCTCTTCCCTATTATAGACCAAAAGCTCGCTAACAAATGGGCACGGAGATGGCGAGAGTCCTTGAAAGTAAGAGATATTCTCAATTTCAGCCGGAAATAAGGACCAAACCATGGCTCCACCACCAGCCTTTCACCCGTAAGGAAATCTCCACCATCTACAGGATGCGCATCGGTCATTGCTGCACTCCCGCTCATCTCAGCCGAATCCATTTCCTCCCGACTCCACAGTGCGACTGCGGTCATGCGGTTTGCACTCTGTGCCATCTTTTCTTTAATTGCCCCATTGTCAACGATTATCCTAACTTCATTTCGGACCTCTTAGACCTCAAAATTCAACTTCCTCTTAGCATAGATTTTTTATTGTCTCTTAACTCCCCTAACATCTACAAAACCATTTGTAAATTTATTAAACTCAATAACGTGTCCCTTTAATAACATTGTAATGTTCCTCGATATTGCTTTTATGCTAAACATACATGTATTTCACCTCTCTCTAATTATTATTTGATTTTGTGTTACCGTCGGAGTGTTGTTTTATTTGTTCAGTGACGTCCACTAACAAAAAAAAAGTTACTCACACTGAACTTCTTTGGTGGAACTATTATAATTAAAAAGAAGAAGAAGAATATTCAGGTTTCGATCGGGCAAATAAATGTCAAAAAATTCGACCCTTAAGGGTTCATAATTATATTGAACTTAAATTCATAAAATGTACCAAATTCACAATTTGAATAGAAAACGGTTAGAAAATCGGCCGTCAGTTACAGTTATCACAGTTAGTGTTATTTATAAAAATGTAAATACATACTACTAGAAAGAAATTACGGGCACTTTAGTGTAAGTACATACTTCATTTATTTACGCAGTACATTCATATATTACTTAAACCAATACAAAACAGATTATAACTTTTAAGACATGTTTTATGCTTCTAATAAAAGTTAATACAATGTTAGGCAATGCGCCCAATTGCGTTTCTTCGTGAACTAATATTGTAAATTAGTTCATGCGAATGAGATAGAGCAATACATTAGAGCGGAATGTGAAATGAACGAACGTCGATTTTCCCACACTAAAACTACCTGACGAGCTTATAGCCATCCGAATAAATTTGAACATATTTGGTGCAGCCTCAGATTTAGCTGCTTTTTTCCGGTACCTAGGTAGTTTTAATGCGGAAAAATGACAACCGTTCATATCTCATCACATCCCGCTCTAACGTATTGCCCTGTCTCCTTCACATGAACTAATTTCCGATTTTTAGTTCACGAAGAAATGCAATCGAGTCCAGCTTACCCATTACTAAAATGAACGATAGATGGACCAATGCAGTCACCGTTAATTTTTTTTCCTACGACAAATTAATTCCTGCTCTTTTTTGCCTGGCGGTACCTTCTAAGCAAAGCCATACTTTGCGATTTTAATTGAAATCTTTATAAAGTATACCATTTCATGTCTGATGCCAACTAAACAGCTATTTCATGCCAGCTAAACAGCTGAGGCACATTTTTTGTATTTTCTCTGAGGCTTAGGCTTAGCTCCCCATTATGCAAATCTTATGAACCTACCGAAGTCGATCGTTTTTAGCAGATTGCGCATTGGCCGTAGCTGCACCCCCGCTCACTTTCATGATTCATTTCCTCCCGTCCCCCCAATGTGATCGCGGTCATGCAATCTGCTCTGCCGACCACCTTTTCTTTAACTGCCCACATAATAATAGTTATTCTAATTTCGTTTTGGACCTTACGGCCCTGAAAATTCAGCTCCCACTGTGTTTATATTCTCTTCCTAAACTCTCCAAAAGTCCGTAAAATCTTTTATAAATTCACTCCTTCAATCACATATCCCCGTAATAATAATATACCAGTACACATAGCTCCCCAATTCCCTTTAACCTAAATGTTCAGCGTACCCATGGTATTTATAATATATTGTTTCCCTATTGTACGGTTTGATTTGTTTGTTTAGTGCTGTCCCACTAAAATTTCAGTTCCTCAATCTGATAGTAATCACCCTTATTGGGTGGATAGCCAAAAGGAAAAGAAGAAGAAGAAGAAATCGACCGTCAGCTGTCTTTGTAAGAAAAATATCCCAGAAAAACTACGATAATTCTCGTAAACATTGAATCCATCCCTAAGCGGAAAAGCCCAAAATTTGACATAAAGTGGATGGAAGATTCCTTCAGCGGTCTTTCAGTATTCAGCGAATGTTGATCGGTCCGCTTTTGCGTCTTTCCGACTCGGTATATATCGGGAAAATGTTGAAATACTTTTTTTGCACGTGTTTTGAGTGAAATTTGTTCGCGGGTGTGATAAAAATAGTGACCTGCAGCGGTTACTCTGTGGAAGAGGTCACGCGGACGAATTGCACATCTACCTGCATAGCTAGTTGCATTTGTGTGGTGTGTGTTGGCGAGCCAGTAAGTGCATCTGCGCGCAAGCTCGACGATCTGCTATTTATGTAACGTCGTTTCTTCGCACTGCTTAGCATCCGAATTTCGAGATAAATACGACGGTAAGTCAGAAGGAAAACTAAATAATGAATACAACCGTTTAAAATCAAGTGCGCGGAAGGTTACTTTTTTACGTTACTTTTTTCCGTGCGGAAGACTATCAAGAAAGTCATTTTCAGGCCCTCGAGACTGATAAAACCGTATTCAGGCAGAAATACGCGCCATAGAAACTTGTCCGTGCGAAATCAACGCAATCTACATTGTATCAGACTGTCAAGCAGCTTTTGGAGCTGTATTTTTAGACCAAACCTCGTTTTGGGAATGTCTTGAATCCTCTAAAGCGAAAAACTTTGCAACAGACGCACTTTGTTTTTCATCTACCCCTCTTTATTAACCGTGTACAGTGCACAAACAAAGAGATAGTCTCTTTATAAAGTATAAATGCCGCTTGTGCGATTTTTACAAACCCCAGTATGCTTTTTCAGTTTAGCCCAATAACAAACGTTCTTTCTCTATGAGCAAGAGATTGAAATTTGCATAAAAAAGGAAGAGCTGATCGCCTTAAGAGGTAAGTCTCTGGGGCTTCTGCCATTTTTACCTAAAACTTCATTTACACAATGCATTTTAAAATTCTGAAAATACTAGCAAACTAATGTAGATTACAAACTAATACTAGCAAACTAATGTAGATAACAGGAAAAGTAGCGATATACATAGACAAATTTGGCTCGTCCCATAATTAGTAACCCCAGACATCCAATATGGCTTAAAACCTATTCCAACAAGTTTCTCATCACCACGATTCCAAAAATGCCCATATACACTATGCTTGCTCTGCCTATTGGTCAGATCCTCCTCTATGCCATGTAAACCAGGATGCACCTGCAGAAGCAACCGTGGGACTCAGATCGAATTTGGTGCTTAGGGAAACCCAGGGAGGCTGGCTACCAAATTTGGTTAAGATCGGACTATGAGAAGTCTTCAGACATACAAACAAACGCACGGCATGCATGACTATATGGCTCGTCCTACGTAATACTACTGATGGACCAAAAAGGTGAAACTTTTTAATTCACAGAGTGAAAAGAGAATTGAAAAGTTAGTCAGAGTGTAGAAGATTTTGCGATAATAGTTAATTGGATATTGCGATAATAATAATAAATAATTATTAATTAATTTTGCGATAATAATAATAATTTGGAGTCAAAGAATATAATCTGAGTAGTACGTGAGTCGATCAATAAATACCCGTGTAAGAAAGGAAGGAAGACCAAGGTTTTCAGATTTATTTATTTTTTTAAAACGATCTCCATTTAGATTTATACACTTTTCCTAACGTTTCTGCCATTTCGTTACCCCTCCAAAAATACTATTTGTTAAACTCTTCAAAATACACTTCTGTCTCAGCGATAACCTCCTCATTTGAGCTATCTTTTTTCGCCCGAGCTATGTTTTCATGCGGAGAACAAAGAAGTCGCAGGGAGCCAGGACGGATGAGTAGTGGGTGCTAGTGCAGTTTATGCAGTTCTGCAACAATTCCGATTGAATGTGCTGGTGTGTTATCTTTTTTCTTAGCCAAATGGGGCCTTGTCTTTCAATTTCTTATCGAATCGGTCCAATAATTTACTGTAGTATGGTCAGTGCGTTACTTTTCCGACCAGCGTTAATATACGACCATTGGGCTGTTTTGCTATACATAAACCTAGTAAATAGTGATTCCAGACCTAATAAGCTCGCACAAAAATGCTAAGGAGCATTATTGATAATTCCACTCTTAAGGCAAACTCATATTGACACCTTTCAATACTTTAAGAAGCATAGAATAAATATTTCGTATGCCGCCCATAACCAAGCAGTGAAACGTGTGTAAAGTTGCGAAAAAAATAGCGCCCAGATTGCGTAACCAAGGTATGTTTTCGTTGCATGTTTTGTGGTTTTACTTTATTTATCAGTGAAGATATTTTATGAAGTTAAATATCCGTAATAACGGCAGTTTTTGAAAGAATCGGTGGTCGGAAACTGAATTAAATATTTGAACTTAATACCACTTTGCGACCAGGTGGTCGGATAACTGACAGATGAGCAAAGTTAGTTCGTCCCTTTCACGCATTGACTTGTTAGCAAACAATAAACCACCTGGTACCTTGCTTCTTTTTTAGTCTTTTATTACGGCAGTCAATTTGCAACCACTCAAAGTAGAAAGTCTTTTCATAATGTACATAGCCTAAAATGCCATACATATATTTTAAATATCAGTTTTCTTAAAATCTGAACGTTAATACGAAGATTTGGACCTACGTAACTTTGCTTTTGTTTTTTTTTTTTTTCAAAATGACTAGGTAGGTTTATCTCGTGATATACCTACATCTATATAAATTATAAATTTCACGGCTTCCACAAATACACACCGATATCTCTGAATGTTGAATAGGTATTAGAAATCTTGCTATACTTGGGTAATAATTTGAATCTGGTTTTTTAGATGGCACCGACAGGAGCAGCGTGCAAGAAAAAAAACTGTAACCTATACAGAAGAATCTTTACAAAAAGCTGTTGTGGACATAAGGGAAAACAAAAAAGGAATTTGGGAGACATGTAGGAAATATGGAATTCCAAAAACCACAATACACGATAGATTAAGCAGCAAGAGCAGGATGTGCCTAGGGGACCCGACCCAATTTTGGGAATTGTCCTGAAAAACAGTCAAAAGAGATTTCAAACGCTGACCTCTTATCCACTACAAAGTACTAAAACATTTGAAGCCTACCCTAGCAAAGAAAGACATTGACATAAAAATAATCCCAAAAGAGCTAAGAAAACTTAAAAAATCTAAACCGAAATCACAAAACGATGTCCTGTACGCAACAGAGTCGGAAGATAGAACCGAGTCCACTATTCGACTATCCACATCACTCCCAAGTTCATCCCGATTCAAACCCGATTCAAACCCGAAACACGAGTGATACAACTGGCTTCCAAATAAAAACTAACCTTTGAATCAGTCTTAAATTTAGTATGGTGTCATTTGACAGATGCCAACTTCCCTCAGCAATGCCACCTGCCTTCACACATGGGTACTTATTGGTCGACCCTTGTAGTACACCTTTGTTCTTTGATTATTGTATTTCTATAAGTCGCTAGAATATCTATAAACGTACGAAATTCTGGGCCCGATACTTCAAACCTTTCTAATATTTCATAAAAACAAAATAATTAAACAACAAAGTGAGAAATATCTAAATTTAAAAAAAAAACTACTTCTCATGACTGGACAATGGCGCCATACTAAAAAATCTACTATTGGATTTTTTATTTTAAGCATCAGTGGACTGCACACGTAGTGCAGAAGGAGTTTCATCCTGCAGTTTGGCAGAATCTGCGCGCTGTAGTGTTCCGGAGCTTGAAGTTAAGCATGTGTTTGTTCAGGCCACAATGTCCTGTGAGTGCTTTCACCAGTATGTGTAGATTGTTCCTAGAAGCAAGTCTTGTGGGCAGTCTTACAGTTGTAAACTTTGATTAGCGTTTTGGAATGATTCAAGCCTGACATGCTGTTCCAGTGGTTAAAGGATTAGTCTAAACGGAGGTTTTCGAGTATTTGGTTTGTTAGGCTTTTTGGTACGCCACAGCATGGTTCTGGACCGTATAACGTTCCTTTTGCTCCCGCCTTTGCAAGTTCGGCAGCTTTTTGTTGCCTTCGATCCCTGCATGACCGGAAACTTATCTCAGAACTATCCTGTTCTTTTCACCCAGAAAGTTCAACAGTCCCACACAGTTTAGCAACAATTTTGAGCTGAAGCTAGTGCCAAAAGAGCTGCCTGGCTATACGAGTGAATATGATTGTGACGGTTGGCATAGTTCTTTCGGAGGTTGATATCCGCACATTTTATAATGGCATATACCTCCGCTTGGAAAATAGAGGCATATTTCCCTAACTTTAAACTTCTTTCGACGTTTGATCGCTCTCCATATATTAGGCAGCCTACGTCGTCCCGATTTGGAACCATTGGTAAACCATTTAAGTTACCGGTCTCCCAGTGTTAGCCAATCATCTCTGGGCGGCAGTTCCCTGTAAATTGTTTTTCCAATTTGAACAGTGGAAGCATGGTATCTGATACAATGTTGAGGATTAGTGTTTTACTAAAGATTGGTCAGTACTAAAAATTGGTTGTGTGGAAGTCGCCCCTACAAGCGCCAATTTATTGCCCTAGAAATTGCTCCTGCAGATTGCCTCGTGTGTAGAGGCCTTAATCCACAACCTGAACAATCCAGAGCTGTTTTAGAGTTCCACTGAACACATTTTGGTTGACTGCAATTCTTTGTGTGTGCAATGCATATAGTTATTACCTGTTTTTAACTCATTAGAAAGCATCCAAGCCACTTAATCTTTATGATTCAAACCATTTTTCCTCTTTTTCAGTTCAGAAGAAAGCATTCAAGTTACCTAATCTTTAAGCTCACAGGAACTCGTTTACATCTTTCTATTCAGCAGAAACCATCTAAACCAAAAAAATCAATTAAATAGAAATGATAAAAATTGTTATAGTAGAACACACTGAATGACCGCGACACCCTCGCCGAGATTGTGTATGTCTACGCCCTCGAGGATGTACTTGCCCGGTGTTTTGGTGCCGGGGCTTTGTCAGAATCATCATCAACGTCATCGTTATGTAACTCGTCTCTCCGCAACATTTCGCATACTAGAAAAAAAGTCTAGAAAAGAAACAAAACAGCATTTAAAATAAACAACTTCTTCAATAAGTAAATCTACCTGAACCTCCTTAATATCAGAGTCATCGTCATTTTGTAAAATGCACACAATTTCTTCAGAAATAAGACGTCTAGTTCGCTGCGTCGTCATGATTTCGCGCCAAAAAAACAGTACGTCTAGACTCGATTGCTCGCACGAGGCATTTGCACGGCATGGTGCGGCGCATCGCCGACGATATATTCTCTCACCCCACCTTCGCCATTTACGCTAATGAATTGCATTGTATGTATAGATAAAAGACTAAGCTACAGAATGCTAATCATGAACCGAGTATGTGATTTTTAAACAAACAGTATGAAAGTCGATCACGCCCTCAGTAAGTGATTCGCGAGTTAGGGAATATTTTTTATCACCTACTGAGTACGTGATCCACTGTTAAAGTGTTAATGGTATAATCTAAATTGTTGTATATTCTTGGCGCGATAAATATAAAGTATTTGTCTGTAGGTCGTAGTCGTTCTAGGCATACATATATTATTATTAGGGCCATTTTGGTGTTGATGTTTTGCTGACTTTAATATGTCATCCTCATGAAAATAGATAAGCGCAATCTTGATGTATAACTGCTGCTGCTGCTGCTGATGATGATGATGCTGAATATCTAACACCTTTTACTCATTAAAAAGGTCCTCTGTTAGATCAGTATATAGCTTTCACATTATGAATTTTGTGTAGGTAATCGTTATCGGATGTATCACCGTCTCTGAGCATCCACCCCATCCTATAATACTGTATAGCAAGATTGACTGAGTTAGGGTGTAATATGTAATTTTTAGTGTTTTAGGATCAAGTATCTTAATTTAAGTTCTTATAGTTAAAAATCTCTGACAGCCGTTTGAGTTGACAATATTTTCAGTACTATTATAGTTGCTCGGCGGACAGCCACCAATAAGCCGATCATGGCTGGATGAATTTCACCTCTCGTTTACTATTTTTCATTCGATTCTTGAAACATCTCGACTACTATTTTTAGCCATCGAGTTGCAAAATTTTCTGACTACTATTTATCGATTGTTGAAATATCTCACGATCGCGCATATGACAGGCAACACAGTCATTAGAAAACCTACTAACTCCTCGCCTAATCTTAAAAAGGTTCAAGTATCCTTAACGATTGTTTCAGATGTGGTCGGCATGTGCGCGCCGAATGGGCCGGTCGGTAGAGCGGTCCCACCGGGCCGTCTCGTCCGTAGCCTCCGACACCAGTCTACCAGACTTCAAAGTGGCGAACGAACCAGTCATGACTTACATGGAAGGGTCAAAGGAACGACAAGATCTGCTCAAAGCGCTCAAAGCCGCTGCCTCCAAGACGGAAGACGTGCCCATCGTCATCGGCGATAAAGAGATCCGCAATGGCAATGTCCAGTACCAGGTCAGAAGGCTGAATTTTGAATTGATAGAGAAAATGTATTATAGCATACGAGATGACATCAATCTCTCATTTTTACCCAATTTTTTGACATCTGCATCGATGACAAAATTATCGGCAGCGGTATTTCTGTAAATGGATAGTTTTTGTTCTCTTCTATCAATACCATATTTAGAGGCCCCATTCTTGTGCAGCATCCGGGTCTTCGGAAATATTTCCACTTTCCGGCACTGGAACTCCTCTGGAAGATTAACTATGCCTTAGAGATCCGAGGAGAAATGTGCACTTGTTTGTAGTATTACAAAAGAAATACATAAACTTGGCAGGGGGAATAACCAAGGGCTTGTCAAACTTCAGCTCATATGATTATTTTCTTCTATGTATGTATAACATATTAGGATGTTCAAGGTAGTCTAACACAACTACCTGAACTTAGCACGTACACCATAAGAGATCCATTGTGCCACTCCGTTAATGACCCCCTTAATGAAGAGGAGTTACTCTTTGGAAGGGGTTCAATTGTTACGTCAGAAGCTGGCGGTGTGTGTTGTCTGTCTATCGGTGTAATATTTTACTTACATTGAAACTACTCTTCGGCAGTATTAGTAGAATATATTTTATAGTGTCAAATTGTAAAGCAGA
>JAOPUG010000120.1:8803757-8818790 GCA_027564375.1 Micropterix facetella
ATTTGTCAAGTATATTTTTAAAACCATTCAATGAGATAGCACTTATCACTTCTTGTGGTAGCTTGTTCCAATAACGCACTGCTCCGTTAGTTAAAAAGTACTTTCTTGGGTTAGAATAGAAGCTGTTTCGGTTTAATTTTAAGGAATGTCCACGAGTTTCTCATTAGTGTTCATTGTGTATATTGCATTAAGGTTGGCTACATCGTAATGACCATTCAAAATTTAAAATGTTTCGATAAGGTCCAATATTTGTCTCCTTTGCTCAGGTGTAGTAAGGCCCAGTGCATACAAGCGACTTTCGTAAGGCTTGTTCCTCGGAGATGGAACCATCTTGGTTGCCCGTCTTCGCACTTTCTCCAGTAATTCAATGTCCTTTATGAAGTAGGGGTCCCACACCTGGTAACAGTATTCGAGAAGAGGGTGGACATACTCTTTGTAGAGTTTGAGTCCTATTTTAGTCCCATTTGGGGTAAAAAAGGAAACTTTTATAAATGTTAGTAGCTATATAGTGTAAGAGACTTTTCGTATCAATATAAAATATAATACATGCACCATCACCAGAATTTGTATATCTCTCCTTGTCTAACAGGTCGCGCGTCACCTCTTGCCGCCGAGAGCGCATCTCTCTCTTATCTCATCTGTATTATATAGAAAGTGACTTACGTGGAGCTGAGGAATATGTCCGTAAGGTGTAGTAGCCGTTCCTTGTATCTCATTACGAATATTTCTGGTTCAAACATCGAATAGAGTTTTGTGTAAATATCGGGGTATTCTATGTTGTGTCTCCTCATAAGTTCGAGGATTCCTTGAAGCGCTAGCATACTCACAGGACCACCTTGAGGAAGAAATAAATAATTTAATAAACAAGATCTTAGGCCTGATTAGGCTATTGTTGCTATGGGAAAAATGACAAGATCTTCAGAAAAATAGCTTGCGAATAGAGGTTAAAAAGAATTACAAGATCCCTACTTCTTAGAAGATCATCCAATGCACATCTACAATTATTACCATTTTGACGATTGTAATTTATTTAGTTGATTTCCCTTTTCAGTGTAATTTCGTTAACACCCATGCCATTATGTATGTGCCACAAAAAAATTAATATTGATAAATGAGCAGCTCAATATTGGTGCTTGCATCATCATTCCTGCATGGTCTGTCTGCATGGCCTGTCCTTGATCTACCTAATATATTTTGTACGCGCTTAGTTGTCGCATTGTCTGCGCGATCCAACTGAAAACACCTTCTCACAATATCATAATTAACCTGTACAGTGCATATGAACGTACCGGAACGGTCGCTAAAAAAGCCAGAGAGATGCGTCGTCCGTGTTATGAAAAAACCACTCTCTTTATCTGTGCACTCTACAGATTAATTTCACTAATTATATATTTGATATGATTCGTTATATAAATTATAACTATTCAAATACTGTCGTACAATATTATAACCATTATTATTTTAAAATAATTTAATAAGCCCGATATATAATTGGCATACGTTTTATTAGCTAATATTTCGCCTATTTTTGCAGGGACCTAAAAAATAGCCCTGTTATGTACGATTATTTTTATAATCATTTGTATTGTTGTTCTCCTTAGAACAGGATCTGCCTAGTTAGGAGCGACACAAACAATGTTTAACTACTAACTGTGTAATTTTTTGTGATCCAATAAATAAATATGTTGGGATCTCTTAATGTCACACAACACCATTAATGTAAAAAGTGTGGCGACAGGTAATAAATAACTTTATTACAGTAAAAATAAATTCTTTAAGATCTTTTCGTTCTGCAACACACGGGAACAGATTTAAGATTTATAAGTTGAATATTCCCTGATGTGCCCCAAAATTCCCTAACTTTTCCCACATAGTTCCCGATGTAATTAAATTCTCTGATAATTCCTGGTCTGTGGCCACCCCGCTATGTTCTTACTGCAAATTGGTGGACAATACATACTGGGTTCAATAAGTCCAGGACTAAAGGACAAGTGGCACCATCACTTGGACAAATACTAGACTGAATTTTCCTACATTTCTCCTATCTGTTTCGTAGCAGTTGGCAGCACGGTGTCTTGTGTACACGTGATCTGCGTCAGTATGTGTGTCAATGCAGTCATCGTTTACAAAATGGAGTAAGTACTGCCATTAATTTTTGTTTTAAAAGCTGTAAAATATGTGGACGTCATAAAATGCCCATCGTATCCGACCTGAAGTTCACGAGTCCGATGTTTGGTGTCTCCTTACATGACAATGCTTTACTTATTACACAATAATAATCGCAGAAGTTGTTTCTTTCCATACGTTGTTCGGACTTTACAGCTCACTATTTCAAGTCTCGCTATCCACGATTTTATCAGGAATCTATGTATCGGGTGGGGCGGAGTATAGCTGTATGTAGACTGCTCACCTGCGTCGAGGCTGTCCATGAGAAGATCTGTGGCAAGGTGCGGCCGATTCAACCTGGGCAGCAGCTTCTCAACTAGAAGTAGGAGGGCCTTCCGCAAGATGTCAGTGTTGCCAGTGAGAGGCCATTGGTAACATTGCGACCAACATTTGTTTAGACGCCGATTCACCGCAGCCGGCTGGTACACAAAAGCTGCTCGACCTACAAACAATATTTTATTCATATAATTTAAAGACAAGAATCTGTTGACGAGGTCAAGCTCTATATGGCTGTAGAACCTAGTAACTGAACTTGCTAGAGCGTATTTGTCAATACCTATGCTACTGTTCGGAGAAACAACTCAGACCATAAGAAAATCCTATAATAGCGAAGAATAAAAGGAGCGGCATGAAACTAAAAGATCCTTGTCATAAGGATCTCAAGGAAAGCGCGAAGAGTCTTGAAAATAAATAGTAATAAATCACTTTACAGATCGGCACTTCAAGGGATTGATACACTTACAAAATCAGGTTGATACGCTCTACTTCTTTTTTAAGGGTACTAAAAACCTTTTCGTAGACGGTATGAATTTTAACCATTTTTCGAACAAATTAGACAGGGGGCTTTCGTTTCTTTGGGATAGTTATAGGAAATAGCAATAATTTTTCACAGCACAGCAAGCAAATTTTTTCCCCCAAAATTAATCATTTTTTGGACAAATTTGTCAGGGTCCCGCTTCTTCCGGATGGTTTGAGGATGGCGGCAATGTTTTTTCCGAAAATTAACTGTTTCTTTGGACAACTTTGGCAGAGGGGGCTTTGTAGCCGGATGCTCTGATTTATATTTTACCTTCAATTTTGCATAAAACATCATGCTGGTCCCCTTCATGGTGGCCTTTTCTGGTGTCGTTGGGCTGGACACACTTGTCGAGGAGTTCCAAGTAGTTACGTATGAAGAAACAGGTGGGCCGACCGACAGATGGGGATTTTTTGCTGCCCAGCACTGCGAGGCTCTTCACCGAGTAGTGTAACACGTCTTTGTACTGCACAAACTCCTGGAATCGGTTGATCACCGGTGTCATATTCGTGTCCGAATCCAGCAGCTTTGTGAATATTGTCTGAAAACAAAGAAAGCATTAACTTTCAAGCGGTGTACTTATAAACAGGTGTATGCATATAAATTGTGGGATTTTTCGAAAAATTAAACATATTGGTTTATTTATTAAACGAAAAATTGTTTATTCAAAATGTTGTCTGTCATTAACTACATCCATCTTTTAAATAAATTACGGATTTGCTGCTGGAAGAATTCCTCATATTTTGTGATGATCCATCCATCAAGCCAATTTTTCCACTTCTGTATATGAATTGAAGCACTTTTCCGAAAGTCCATGCTGAATTGAACGTAACAAATGGTGGTCGGAAGGGGTTATGTCTGGTGAATACAAGGGGTGGGGGTAGACATCTCACCCTGTTTCCTAGACAGATTTAGCAGCATGTAACTGGGTATTGTCATGAATTAACATGATTTTCTCCATGTCTATTGGCAATTCTGTACATTTTTACTTCAATGCTTGTTTCGAATCGAGTAATTGTTGTTGGTAGCAATCAGCAGTAACTGTTTGACAAGTTTCAATACATCCTTCTGATCCCAACAGGTGCAGCTTGTGGATAGTCTGGATCAACCCATGATCGTTTAGGTATAGGATTTTCAAAATAAATTAACTTTTTATTTTCAGTAACAACTACAGAAAAGACTTCCTTTTTGCCTGGCAATCAAAACTTCGCAAGTTGGTTTTTTTAACTCCCTGTTTACACTCTGGCACCCCTCACATGTGCTGCCTGTGTGCACGACACCGACTGTCCGCAACCTAGACAGTCCAGTGTAATCTGCCACCCTGAGACGTTTCAACGAACTCTTATCGTTATATAGCCTCGAGATGAGCGTAAGAAATTTGTTACAATATGATCCACATACCCAACGTCACCAACAGCCGGTGAGAGTCCAACTCCTCACCGAGAGGCACTGGGAACTTTCAAAACCCAGTGCCCCCCCCTCCCGCCCTCACTCCCAGATGTGGTCAGACTTCTCCGACATCCCGTCTAGTAACAAATTCCAAGTCGCTTGCATGGCCTCTACCTAATGTAATAATCCGGTATACCGTAACTGAGAAATATCACAGACCCAAGTCGTCCTTTACTCTGCGTATTCCCTCGAGATTGAGTGGCCAACGGGTCATTTCTTAAGATAGGTGACATTAGGTCAACATCTACCCCCGCATCTTAGGGAACATACATTCTCAGAGCCTCCGGGTCTCAGTCGATTGACAAGACGGCCGGTGAACGAATAGTCTATCAGCCGTCCAGTTCTACCCGAGGTATTGCTCTGGATCCGCCGCACAGCAGTTTCACTACGATAGTCCCTCTTCGAGGAAGCTCCCGGATAGGAGCTGCCTTGCGATTAGAGCCGACCAGATCACAAGAAGCCATTAAAGCCAAGGCTACTCGAAATCATTAGGAACCCGGGACAAGTGCACGGTTGATTTTAATATTTTACTACGGGTGAACCCGCCATCTGAGATGTTTCAACGAGCTCTATCGTTATATCGCCTCGAGATGGGAGTAAAAAATTTTGACGGTACAAATTCAAGTATCAACTTCTGCCACTGCTCGTCAGAGGCCAAACTCTTACAGCGAGGCACTGAACGAAAACACCCAGCTGGGCACCCTCACCCCCTGACTACCAAATTTAGACAGATTTCTTCATCCACCTGTTTGGTTTCAGGTTTGAAGTAGTCGCTTGCGCAACCTCTACCTATCCTATCATATGCTACCATCACTCGGAAATAACGTGGATCCGTGTCGTCCTTTACTCAGCAATGATCACCTGAGATCGAGTGGCCGATAGATCTTTTCTAAGGATAGGCGATGACAGGTCAACACCTACCCCTGCGTTTTGAGAAACATACATTCCCAGACCCCTCTGTGTCTGTCAATTGACAACATGGCCGGTAAACCGACTAGTGCATCGGCCGTCCAGTTCCGCCAGAGGTATTCCTCTGTATCCGCTGCACTGCGGTTTCACCAGGATAGTACCTCGAGGCTCCCGAATAGGAGCAGCCCCTCGAGTTGAGCCGACTTGATCACAAAAGTGGCTATTAAAGCCCAAGCTACACGGAACTATTTGGGACCCCGGTACAAGTGCATCGTTGGGTTTAAGATTCATACTCGGGCGAACCCGTCACCCTGAGGGGTTTCAACGATTTTTAAAAGGACCGGTTCCAGCAAGGTTTTTTTTATATAAGTTTTTGCGCGCTTGTATATCATTCAATTCACTGCAGCCACTTAATGTTTGCTTTGATACTGAGGATCTTTAGAATTTAAAGAGTTATGGTCTTGTTTATTGCGAGAATTTCGTACACTCACCCTTAGTTTTTGTTGAGGAAAGTAAAAACCTTCCGGCTGCACATCGGATTCGATAGGGTGTTTTCCCTCAATGCTAATGAGTTTCATGGCAGTGACGAGAGCCTGCTCTCTGGAGTTGATGGCTCCTTTCAAGAAGCATCCGAGGATCTGCCTCCAGGCTACGTCGTAGCAGTGGATCAGCCACAGGCGATACGAAGACTCCGGAGAGTTATCTGAAATAGACAAACTCACTTACTACTGCTAGGAAAGATTTGCATTTGTCGCTATGCTGTTTGTGCTTTTTCAATACAGCATCTGTCCCCAAATAGTCCTCAAACTGATGTAGCCAGATATGTCAGTGTTGCGGATAGGCACTGCATTTAAAAAATACCAAAAAGATACAGAAAATGCATGGGAACATTGTGGTGCAAAATTTATGGAGGAAAAATTGTATGATGGGTTCGATCCGAGATGTGCTGTGCAGCCTTCGAAAGATAAAATTATTTTCAATAAAATCCAGGGTTCGAAAATATCAATATTGGGTATTTATCGTGGTTAAGAAAAATATTGTACAGCATTCTATTTATTTTTTATTGAAAATTCAATAGCTTTAAAAAAAACTTCCACTAAAAGAGAAAAGTGAGTTAATCCACTTGAATGCACAAGAAGGAATGATAAATACAGAAAAAGTAATAAACCTATCAAAGAAAAAGGATTTACCAGATACTGTTTGATAGCTATGGGAAATTATATGTAGACCAAGCAATAATTTGGGCAATACCTGCAAAATAATCAGTAAGTACAAATGGAGCTGCCATGGAATTCACCGACCAAAGTCGGGCCTATCATAATACTATTTTTACACTTCTGGGGGGTGAGTGGTGGCCTCCGGACTAACGACGGGCTGTGGTAGGTTTAGGACAGCTGTCTCGTCACATGTGAGCGTCCACCTTACCACCTCATTCACTCCCCCTTCGAAGCCATAGAATTTGAGATGCGGAAATCGCAGGTTTAGATAATTTTTCTAGGGAGGAGTTAATTATTTTCATGGAGAAACCAATATCCTTAAATAGCGCCAACTTCCACCGCGTGACGACATCGATAATAAGTAGCGTGATTTACACCGTGTCCCCGATTTAATGGCAAAAGCTGGAACTGTAGACGCACTTACCCATAATCAAGAAAATAAAAAAAACTAGCATTTGACTTTTTCTTGAATAAAATGTTTATTGATATTACATTTACTTTTAGAAGAATTTTCTTTGCTCTTTCTTTACCTCAACCTGCTCAAAAAATCGAGTTCATCTACAACTTATTTTGGTTTAGACCCTTGTTATCGAGGAAAAGCAGTCACTGTGTCCTATATTTCTTACTCCGAGTATGAATTGCAAAACAGCCCTGAATTTCTAAATTTAGCGTTGAGATTGGGTAGCTGGGTAGGGTAGTAGCCAGCTACCCAAGCCGCAGCGGCAATAAAAAATATTGGAAAATTGTTATTTTTACAACATAACCTACGAGCTGACTGGGAGAACTTTTAATAAAATTGGCCGCAACATAGGTGCTGAAAAAACGGTCACTGCATCCTCCTAAAACACGCCCTCAATATGCGGTCAAAGGAGAAACGTGGTCCTCATAGAATATCTCTAGGTGTGATATGGTTTAGGTACTGCAACTTTACTGAATAATATTGCGACTCACGTTTGTGTTTACCGAATAATGGCGTCATCGATTTTTTTTTGAAATATTTACCTAATACGTATTATCACGAGTGCCATTTACCGAAGATATCTTGGTATCGACTTTCTCGGCGCACTCGCCTTTCGCAGCACAAATCACACTAAAAATCCGTTGCAGTTTCACAAGAAAAACGAGCAGTGTTGACACATTTAGCATGATTTGCTACGAAGTGTAAACGAACCTGTGGGCTGTAATGGAACGATGGTGTGCAGCATTTCGCCCCGCTTGAGCAGCTCCCCGAAGACGAGCTCGGCTGTGAGCAGCACCGGTGTGAAATTCTCCGCCTCATTCTACGAAAAAAAGACAATGTTGTTACGCACACCGCGGATGCGGGAAGTAGCGTAAAACCAACGCGGACGCACCTCGAACTGCTGCAAGATGTCCACGAGCTTGTTGGCGTGCTTCCTCGAGCTGAGAAATTGGTTCGCCTTCGAGCGTAACTGAGTCGAGATCATTTTTGACAAGTTCTGCTGCGGCTCCGCCATCTTGCGCGACAGCAGCGAAAAGATGGGTTTGTAAATGAGAAGGGAGGCCGCACTAGAGTTGAGCACTTGCACCATATGATAGTCGTTTATCTATTAGTAGGCATCAGTGATAGAATAGACACCTTTATTAGTTCATTAATTCTACATTGACCACTTCTGTATTTTGCCCAAGTTACGTCGATGGTATAAATTGCTACTATAAATATTTCTCCGAATAAACTCGCCTCTATATATTGATCCGTATATGCTAGAGATATGAATGAAAAACAAAAATCATAATCTTTATTTGCATGCATACTATAGATTTAACGTTTAAAAACCTGTATATACACATTTTTTTCATTTTAAATGGTGACGTGGAAGTGGTAAAAACGAACAATTTTACCAAATAATGGTTTTTATAAAGGTTCATAAACCCTTATTTTAAGATATTTTATGCTTAATGATTTAGTCCACATATCAAAATCGACTGAAATAGACCGATTATGACTCGATTTTGCTAAATAGACCGATAGCGACTAAAACCACTTTTCTAAATTTTGTTTCTTTTTATTTTAATTGAAAAGTCAATTACAGTAATTCAATATTAATTATTACTTATATAGCATGTAAGTAGATACTAAAAGTATGCTGATTATAATTTACATATACGTACATAGATTTAAAAAACAGTCAAAATATTAGGAGCAAAAATTTGTAGGTAGGAAATAAAATATTAAAATTGTTATATGTATTATACAAAAATACGAGGGAGTAAATATACGAATAATGAATAATAATATGCAAAAAGATTACTTTTACCTCTAGTAGGTATATTATTATGGTATAATATTATATAGGTACCTATAACAATGAAATAATTACATTAATATAATATATACAATAATTATAATTTATGAAAATAAAATACTGAGTCATAAGCGGTCGTTAGCAGGTCATTATTGGAATTGAGTGATTTTATCAGTCAATATTTCGTTTGTTCCTAGTGAATGGAACTAAGCATTTTGAAGCATTTATGTCAATTTCGTTAATATCGCCAACGGCGAGTCAATTGAGATCCGCCGGCAACTACTGACAACCATCAGCATTAATGCTGTGTTTAAAAAAAAACGCAAACAAATTGGAGCGTGGAATTTTCGTGTGGGTCCATAGCTAAATCAGTAGAGTAACCCATTCCTTTTAAACCCATCTCACGCGGATTTACTTATCAAAATATGCTAGGTCGACCTTTATTTTGTTATCTTACCCTTTGATTATTATATGGCATTATAACAATGTCTTGGCAAACCAACTATTACGGGAAATATATTTCAGCATACAAAACAAATGACGAAATATTTATTAATAGATATTCATAGCCGGTTCGACGCAATATTAAAATGTATTGTCAAGCGTCGCTCAAATGGAGGAATATTAGACATCGGAATGTTGTTAATTACTCTACAAAATAGGTATTACTTTTGTAGCGACTAATGAAAGCTGGTCATTTTGGCTATTTCTTTAAGTAAAGACTGAAAATTATGCTAAAGTGATGTTTATAATATTATTATAACGCTGATCTCAATTCCGTAGCAGTTCAATAATGTGGACGTAATAGAGGTTTGCCTAATCACTCCGTCCATGATATTTCCCCAAATTCTGAAAATTAAAAACGTGTCCATTTTGACTAATTATACGCCCTTAATTTTGTGTTGAAATTTTTAAATTGACACGAGTAACGATTGTCCAAAATACCATTGATATTAATCACGATTTAATAATAATAAACAAACAGTGAAATACACCATCAAAGGAAATGAAATATATAGGTAGGTACTTACATTATATCGAGTCTCAGCCGGAGGAATATCATAAAGGTACGCTGTAAACAAGGAATAGCTAATGCAAAACAAGACTTCCATTTATAAAAATAATGAAACGGATTGGCGGGCCATAAGATTATAATATATAATGACCATAGTACCGATGATGATTTACGGACTGAAGGCATATGCACTAACGAAAGCAATCAGGATAAGATGAAGGAAGTACAGAAGCTCTATAGAAACGCTTAAAGGAGAATGAAACTACCTAGAAAACCTACAACATATTTACTGAGCCGAAAAACAATAACAAAAAATAAGAGTATACCGTTTGTATTACTATGGCCAATTTACACATGGAATAACCCACTGGAATAGTATATGGAATAACAATGGAGAAGTGGAAGAATTTGCAAAAGGCATGATGAAACTACGAGAAGGCCAAAACTATTATGAACTGGAAGAAAGTGGATATATAATGGAGAAATTGGTAGAACTTGCGAAAGACAAGACGAAACTCTACGAGAGAACCCCAGAATTTGACGAACTGAAAGAAAGTGGACCGGAAGACAACGACGCTGCACAAAATTGCCTCTGATACTGCTCTGTCTCTCTCTCTCTCTCCCTAAACTCTTTCTTATCTACAACTGCAGTACTGGCTTCAGGTTGTTAAATACCGGCCGCCCATATCGCTTAGAGCAGGTGATGCTATGCTATGCAAAATGTGAATATACTGGTGGACCATGTCTGGAGTATTTATGGCTTTGGTGTGTTATCTAACAAATAATCTAATAATATACAAACGCTGAAAAAATTAACAGGTGAAAATAGCGGAAATATTTCACCTAATTTGGCGCCGCTTTCGGGTAAATGGTTCTGATTCTGCTATCACGAGCGCTGGCATCGAAATCTGAAGTCACGAGGCTTCATACAGGGTGTCTATAAAGAAAAATGACCAGAAATGTATGAAATCTGGGCCTACCCCCAATAGAAATTATGTACTTATATGTCTATTTTTTCCAGAGTTAAAGCATCTTTATTTTAGCGCTTTAAAGCCTAACTGTATCTTTTAAGTGAACGGATGTAGTCGCGTCATTTCAGAAAAAGGATATATTATAGCTATATTTTGATCGGTCGCGATCAAGCTGGAAGAACCACTATAAAACAACAATATATTTTTTGTTTAGCCGGACAACGTACCGTGGGCAGCTGTGTCCATGTAATATCAACCGTTGTAAATGTTATACTTGTGGTAGATGATGTGGAATAATAAATGAGCCTTAATTTTTATTAAAATATTTGTTTTATTTAATAAAGCGAATCGAGAGGAGCTGTAACAGTAACTTATACTCAACCAAAAATATCTTTTCTTTCTATTGGGGATGGGCCCAAATTAAACATTATATAATGAACCAAAAATAAAATTCGGTTCATTTTATGATGAACCGAAAATAGACCAGTTTTCACAAGGAAAAAATGTACTAGGTAGATACTCATTTACATTTCGAATGATAAAACACTCTAGAAAAATGAAAGTTTTTGAGCCATACACACTATTTTGAATTTTTTATTGTGCGAGTAAAGAAAAAAGAAAAATATTGCAGAATACGAATTAGTACAATCGAAAATAAGAGAAATAAAAAATAATATAATTGAAGATTTCATTAGCATGAATATTTAGCCATTAGATATATATTTATTGCATTTATACATACACACCCTTCTATTTGACAGCTGTCAGATAAACCCGCGAATTTTTCGATCGATAGGTCGGTGTCCAACGTAAATAAGTTGTTAATCGATTTTTTACCCATTGTTAATTATAACAATAAAGCGTTTCGTAGATTAACTGATAGAGGTGCAGGACAAAATGTCGGCTGAAGCGGCGCAATGTTCCATTCAGGGTTCGCCCAAAAAGAAACCCAGCTCCGTTCTTACGAGGGACGACTTCGATTCGGGACCTGTGAGCGTCGATAAGATAGAGGATAATCTGTATTTGGGTGAGATTTTGCATTTACAGATATTTCGACACATTTATCTTCGATTTTGGGGTGAAACTGCGGTAAAACATAAAACCACAAACTAAAAGGTACGCCACTAAAGACGATTATAATAATACTCTATACAGAAGGCTCACTCCCTGCCTTCCTTTCAAATAACTTGTACTCTACGGAAAGATGTTAGGTAATACCTGACGTCATGCAGTTCTGGGCTTCACACTGCATTTCCGATCTCCATCTCACAATTTACTTTACTCCGAGCTTCTATACTGACGATGCGAAGAATATTGCAGACCCTCTCCTAAAGCTGGTTAGCAATGCGATGAACTATGCCGAATCTCCGATGGACGAAAAAGTGGCTATTCGTCCTTTTAAGGAAAAATTTACTGTGCTTCAATAAAAACAGTACAACTTAGATGATATTCAACTGAAGCCATTGCATGAGCAAAAAGTCATTCCCATTCAATGGGAAAAGCATAAACATCTGTTGTGAAACAGTCAAACTCTCTAACATATCTGGTGTATAAATCCTATATCAGATTTGAAGTTTCTATTTTGTGATGGAAGTACATCGACCTGCTTAAGAGAGTGTAGATGTGCTTTACAAAACTACCATGGACACTAATACAGTGTAAGAGACAATCGTGCTACGAGGAGAGGCTACGAACCGTAGCACTCATGACAATGAAGGGACACAGAAAGCGAGGGCATTTGATCGAGACCTACAAGATACTTTGGGGATGCTACAAGTAATATTGAACGAACGTATTATATTATCTATCTATATACATATACGAGTATATATAAGTAAGTATAAACGGAACTGCCATGGAATTCACCGACCAGAGTTGGGCCCATCATAATACTGTGTTACACTTTTGGCAGGTGAGCGGTGGATCCGGACTAACGAACGGCTTTGGTAGGTTTAGGACAGCTGTCTTGCCACATGTGAGCATACACTTTACCACCCATTCACTCCCCTTTTGAAGCCATAGTGTTTGAGATGCGGAAATCGCGGTTTTAGATATTTTTTCTAGGAAGGAGTTAATGGAGAGGCCACGAGCGCCTACTTCCACCCCGTGACGGTGAACATTGAAGCCATTCCTGGTGACGGCATTTGCGAAATCATGGTATTTATTTAATTTGTACTCATCTTTTGGGATATTTAATTCCCATGGAACAGTCACTTCTACAATAGGGGTCATCTTCTAAGATAGGAAGTAAAGAGTTATATCTGGATAGGGAGGCCTGTGCATCCGAGACTTTCAGGGAAATTATACTGTTTAGAGACCGAATCGACCTCCAGGATCCAATCTGAAGCCTTCTCTTATTGAGAAAGGTTTTGTAGTGGAATGTTTTTTGCCTTTAGAGTCATCCCGCACAAACTGTATTTATGGTTTGGGTGGTACTGCAAGACCCTTGTTGGCACAAGCTACTGAGAGCCTAATTACCTCGCGAATAACAGCAAGGACATCATGGCGGTAAGTATACCATCCTTGATCTAAAGCCGCCTTGCAGCTAGCCAAAATATGTCTTAACTGTGCAAGGGGTATTGCTATAAAGAGGACATGAACTATCCTCTGAATAGCTCTAATGAGTGAGGTTACTTGGGTCTAGGAGTATATACTGAAAGGCATTTAGATACAATTTCAGCATCTTTGGTGATTAGTCATACAACATTACCTTCCAGTGCATTGGAGGGGGTATGCAAAAGTCCCCAACTGTTGTCCAGTCATTCTGGCATTGAAGGCCAACAGCATGAGCCACACCGTTGCTGTCGTAATCTCATCGCAGGAGGGACTTTTTTAGATCCACATCGCTCATGGTTGTACTGCCATACCCCAGACCAGTGCCATTCTAAATGATTGCCGCAAGAATTTTTTATGGAAGTCTAACGGGCCTGTAGATTATTTGGTTCACTACGGCCACTTGCTGTGAGCTTCGTTATTGCCGGATCTTTAGAATTGGACAGAATCGCAGTTTTGGTTATTCTAGAGTTGGCATAAACAGAAAGAGCAGTTTTAGAGCTAGCCCACAGTGGTGTTTGGACCTGGAGAGAGTCGACTGGTAGGTCGGTTTGGTCAAGGACAACCAAGATTTTAAACTAGCTGTCACCAGCGCATCTAGATGGTTTCTTTGTTTGTCCCGTAAGCGTTCCTAAACTACCAGTCCGATATTGGTAGGTCATTTTATTGAAGAACGTTTTCCATGGGAGTTTAGGTTTCGCACGGGAAGGGAAACCGTGGGGTGAGACCGCAGGGCGTCCGCTAGTATATATATAAAAATAACTCGCATCTCCGAGGGAGTCGTAGATTATTTTAACACACTTCACACAACATTGGTAAAAGTGTGCTAAAAACAATAATATTTTTGAAAAGAGTTGAGTTTGTCAACTGCTACGGGCGAACCTGGCCACCCCGGAACTTTTCAACGATATGTTTGTTATATCATCCCGAAGTGAAACACAGAGATTTGAGGACGAAGACGAATCTACGTATCAAGCTCTACCTCAGCCCGTAAGAGTCCAACCCTTACCGCGAGGCACTGGGAATGTTCAAGCCCAGTGTGGCATCCATCGCCCTCACCATCAGATTTGGTTAGCTTTCTTTGACCTCCCGTCTGGTCACGAGTTCGAAGTCGCTTGCGCGGTCTTCTACCTTAAGTAAAGCGCCAATTCCTCACTGGAATTATCGGCTTGCCACTCGAAATCGGGTGACCAACGTATCGTTTCTAAGGGTAGATAGCTTAAGGTACCTAACTACCCGCGCTTCTTTAGGTTACATTCCGTTTCCAAACTCCTCCGGCTATTAGTTGTTAAGAAACGGCCAGCAGACCGAGCAGTGCATCGAGCAACCATCCATCCGAAATTTTCACTGCCGAGTCACCGCATTACTGGGATACTGGGGGCTCTGGATATGTCACCGCATTACCAGAATACAGAGGGCCCTTCTTCAGGAAGGTTGTCAAGCAAAGATCGGCATGTCGACCATCGCTCAGACATCCAGGGTTGCCTGAGGGCTTCCTTCGGATCAGCCGCCATGCACAGCGGGTTCACTGGTTTCGTCACTCTTCGAGGAGGCTGCCGGATAGGTGTTGAGACGTGAGTCGGGCCGACCGTGATAGACAGAGTTATTTATTTATTGTACGAGGGCGGTTTGATAAGTCAGTGACTTTTTGAATTTCCCGCGCAGTTACTTCAAATGCAACAGTGCTGCCGTC
>JAOPUG010000120.1:8849776-8859893 GCA_027564375.1 Micropterix facetella
GTTTACTCGAGTTATCGTGCGTACTAACATTTTTCGCGCACGATTTCAAGACTTGGCCACTATGGTGGCCGAAGTAATTCAGGCCTATCTACGCCTAAATATCCTAAAATCCCACGGGGAATCAATGACTCGCGGTAATAGTCCCTTATTGGATTAAATCGCAGTAAAAACCATCTTGGGATGTAGCAGCTGGCTTTTCAATGCCGGCTAGCAGCGGGATGCTGATTGCTAGTTAAACAGCGATTGCTAGTTAAATAGCGGATTGATGCATAGCGATTCGGTTTTTCATTGTCATCAATTTTGAGGCCAAGTTCGAATTTGAGCATTTTCATACATTAAATTAGGCGAAAAAAACCTAAAATTCTAATTTCATGAGAAATGTCTTGACAGACTCTATGTGACTCATTTTGATGTATTTTTCTAAAAAGAACACAAAAAAAAACAATTTTATCGGGTAATCATACAAAAGAACCATTCATTACATTTATTTTTAAAAGATTATTTCTTTCAAATGTTGGCCGTAACTGCGGCTAACATGGTCCATTTTGAAGTTCCATTTGTTGATGACGCGTTCGAGCATTTCGATTGCTATTTGGAGAATGACGCAAGCAACGTTGACTTTTAAGTCCTCAATCGTAGCCGACCCATCCATGTCGACTTTACATATCCCCAAAAAAGAAAAAAAGTCTAGAGGTGTGATATCACATGATCCAGGTGGCCGATTCACCATCTTTTATTGTCAACTGTTCCGAGCGAACCACGGAGCATTTCAGTGAACTTTATCGCTATATCACCTCGAGGCGGAACACAGAGACTTGATGGATATAGACAATCTACGTATCAAGCTCTACCACTGCCCGTCAGAGACCTACACCTTACGGCGAGGCACAGGGAATTGCCACCCTGCGGGCAGCCTCACCCCCTGACTCTAAGACTTGGTCGGATTCCTCCAACCACCCGTCTGGTCGCGGGTTCGGAGTCGCTTGCGCGATCCTCTACCTCAAGCGAGCGTCAATTCCTAACTGGAATTATCGCAGATACGGGTCGTCCTTTACTCGGCATCTCATCCGACATCGGATGTCTCACGAATCGTTTCTAAGGGTAAGCAGCTTAAGGTACCTACAAACTCTCGCTTTCTTAAGAAGGGTAAGCTTCTAAACCCCATCGGGTATCAGTCAGTGGTAACACGGCCGGTATTCTCGTCCCGTGCGCCAGCTGTCCAGTTCTGCCCGAGTTTCCGTCCCCGGATCCACCGCACAGGAAGCTCCCGGATAGGAGCTGCCCCGCAAGCTGAGCCGACCAAGTTGACATAACGGCCATCATAGCCCAGACTACACCGAACCGTTAAGAACACCTGCGAAAGATATAGCATGATTCTAACGAGTTATGACCCGAGTAGTCAGTTGGTACTATGGCGACTATTAGATAATTGGGTGTGGCGGCGTCCGGGCCACTACGTAAATAAACCGACATTTTTCGACTTATGATTCTGCCGCAAAACCCATCTCAGGTAGCGATTTCCACGGTAACGGTAAATCCTTTAATATAAAATTTTCTCTCATCTCGTTTGTCCCACCATATTTATAACCCCTAGGAGAAAAATACCTAACTGAAATAAATTAATTTGAACGCTATATAATTAAAATACTAAAGAAAACTCTAAAAACACTGCATATACTAACACTATTTTAAGCGATAGGCACTAATAAATTCTTGTGCTAAACACCAACTCGTTCACACTGCCTTCCAACACTTATGTATATTGGTCACCATTCCGGTATTATTTTCCGCCATCGATCATCATGACCACCTCTCAACGTCGCTTTCTTTATTGTTTCAGATTTTCCATACGGAATCTAGCCTATATAGGATTGAGATCCGTCGATCAGTATGAGAGGGTTAGCATTGAGAAATATGGGATTCCGGCTTTTGGAATGGAGGACATAGAAAAGTAAATATATTTGGGTTTTGGTTGTATATGAATATTTATGTACTTTTATAATTTAATTGTTTTTGGAAAACTTTTATTTTCAATTCAAATATTATTGAGAAAGTTAGGTAAGCATCAGTTTCGGTTAAACAGTAGGCAATCTTCGTTGAATGTAAGACAATAAAATACTAATTACAACTATAGTCTATTTTTTTTTCAGATACGGCATGGAAACTGCTATACAGATGATACTCAACATCTTAGATCCAAAAGGAGTTAAACCAATACATGTCAGTTTTGATATTGACTCTTTGGATGGACTGGAAGCGCCGAGTACTGGGACATGCGGTATGCGTATATGCCTATTTATTGAGAGGAATATAAATATCTTTTTACCCAAGGAAGCCATCATTCGTCAAGAGGTGACATCCAAGGCTCGCATAATAGAATGTCATTGCTAAAGCATTCGCAGATGTTTGACACCTCTTTCTCTTACTCAAAATCGTAATTGTTTATTAGGTACAATGAGACGAAAAGCACTGTTTCTGCTCAAAACACAGGTATTTTAACGGTAAATGAAGTTAAATGCAGCATTTTGGCGAGAGGCGTGACTAATAAAACACATAACTGGATGTATTTAGATTAGTTAAAAAACATATAATCCAATGGCTCGGGACGCTCGCGACTGCGTGATTGATATCAGAACGACATTCCCCGGACCATTCAAATTCGAATTTCGCGGGGGAAATATTTTCGAGAAAATGATGGCATCGGCATGTTTGCCTTTATAAACTCTCTCCTTATATTCCTACGAACCAAACATATATACAATTTTGCCCGTTCTCGTTCAGCGTTAGACTGCAAAAAGCGTCTATTTCCCCTCCAAATTGTTGAATATGCTCGGAGGTATCGATAACGTTTCAACTAGTGATGACACATTTATGATTATACGTAATCGGCATTTCAACGATTAATCGTAATCGTCGATTACTTGCGCGATTATATAAGCTTATATAAATATTAAATTGCGGTCTATGAACGAACTACAATATAATAGCGCCTTCTGGCTTGTAGAACGAAATGAAAGAACCCGTAAAGTCAGTAACACTCATATTAGACTTTGGTGCACGGGGACTTATGGAGCCGTGCCTCAATATGGCACCGAAACATACGAAAGATCGCTACGAGACGCGGCATCGAAATACGTGCAAAATCGCGACGCAATGCAGCACCGAGACAGGTCGCGACTCGATGAGGCACTGAACCATGCGAAAGATAGATACGCTATGTGAAACCGAAATACGCGCGAGATCGTGACGCAACGCTGAACGGAGGCTCGCTCAAGATCGCGCCTCCATGCGGCACCGAAACGCGAATCTCCATGTGACGCAGCACCGAAACACGCGGAATATTGCGATGCAACGCGGAAATTTGTTATCACGTGAAAATCATGCCGCGACGCGACACTGAGACATTCGAGGCACGAAAACTGACGAAAAATCGTGATGCGACGCGGCACTAGTCAGAATGATCCAAGACAAAACCAACATTAAATAATGTCGTTTTTCTGAGGAAGATCCCTACAACATTTCGAAGTGCTTTGGAATCCTAGGTACTTCTATCAACTTTGCTTTGATGATACCCCTCCCCCCTTCCCACCATTTGCTATACGACTCGCGATCGGCAGAAAGTCGCTAGGTTTGCCTTAAACCAGTAAAGGTCGCCCATGCCCGACCTATACAGTGGCGTATTTAAGGTGTCTACCTCTCTCAACCAGTAAAGAACTCATATTTTGCAATCAAATTAATGTGACTCCTGTGTGCATATAAACAAAAATAAAAATATGTGTCTTGTAGAAATTTTCTTAATCTTTATTAGATACTATGATGCGAAATTCCAATTTTTTGTTTTTTTCTGAATAAAAATAAATAAAAGCTGAAAACACCACCTTCTCTTACCTTCAGAATCTATAGGGGCAAACAACTTGAAACTATATTGGCAATACGTACCAAGTACCTAAATGATGAACATGTGGATGTAATGTTTTGCACTCTTTTTATTCTTTCATTATAACTTTTCAAAAAACCAAAAAAGATGTTGTTTGGCATGCGCGATTTCAGAAGAACCTTATCTCCGCGCAGGCAATAATAGACTTTCGGCGTATTGGCTACCATTGGTGTTTCGCTTGGCGTAAGAATGGTGTCTCCACGCGAGTAATAATACGCTTTCTGTGTATGGGTTCTCCGCTGGTGTTTCATTTGGCCATCATTTCGCTTATTTTAGCCAACAGCGGCGCCTTAAGTTCAGTGCCGCTCCAGTCATCTAGAAATTTGCCTCCCCTATCGCTAGAATTGAATACTGACCATGTACATAGAAAAAAACACACAAACATTGGGCTTATTCGTGTTGGTAAAAGTGCTAAAACCAAGCGTTTTGCGATATTTTCAATTCGTGATTACATGTAAACTAGTCCGCAAGCAACAACACAGAAAGATGAATGAAAAGTGTATGAAGGAATGCTTTCATGTGTCTTATACGTGTACTAGTTTACTTGCCCATAATCAACAATTTAAAATTATACAAAAAAGCAATGATAAAATTCCATCCCAGGTGAATTATATCGTATAAGTTTTGTATCTTTTGTATCCAGTGTGATGGAATTGTAAATTTATCTTTATCGATGAGTAGAGTGGTTCAATTTTTACGTCCTTATAACTTTGCCCGTCTGCTCTATAGACCACTCAGCCCATATGCAAATACGCGCCTTGCTACACAGTAAATCAGTTAGAAATGTAGTTTTCTAAATAACTATGTCATGGTGTCCTTTTAACAATAAATAAACCACAAAATGTGTTTTTGGGCACTGTCATAGCCTGTATATAGTGTCCAAATAATCTTAATCGTAATGGCTAAGTGATAATGGTTTCATAAATAGTTTTAATGTTAACTCGGCATTACTGAATGACACAAAACAACTAATAATGATTAATATAGTTAATCCTAGCCCAATACTAACCTATGGTACCTACTAAAGTATTAGGAAAGTCAAATAATTTCATTTAATTGAATTTTTCAATTTGTCCTAATCAAACCTAATCAAATTGAAAATTAGAGATTTTAAAAAACTCAAAGTTAGATAAAAAAAATGCGAGGATTCGGTTGGCGAACTTACTGCCATCTATGTTAATATACCTGTATAAATGATTTTTGAAATGCCATGAAATAGTCATGTAAAAGATTTTTGTTTGTTGACAGTAAGAGGCGGTTTGACACTCCGGGAAGGAATCGGGTTGATGGAGACGATTCATAAAACTGGGCGACTGCGAGCGATCGACCTGGTTGAAGTCAATCCTACAATCGGCTCCGAAGTCGACGCCAAAGTAACAGTGGAGGCAGCCATCTGTATTCTGAAAGCAGGCCTCGGCTTCAGCAGGCGCGGAGCCGTCCAGAAGGCAGATGATCTTCCCATACCGAAGGAAATGCTTGAAAAGTTTAAGGACAAAGAGAGATCAAACCGATGATGAGACTAGAGCATCGATGCTGCAGTGGGTGTTCGAAGGAAGAAAGGCTGAAATTAAAAGATACTTCTCAGCCGCTGCAATGAATCATGCTTAATTGTCAATTTCTCTCTAATGATATGATATACAGTCATATTTTATTTAAATGTCTTCTTTTAACATACACTTTCAGGTCTCAAAAACCTCTCTGTAGTCAGACAATTTAAGTGGTACATTCACCAGACTACCGCAATGACAAAGTAATCTCCGTTATTCCATTAACGGAAGTATAATTATACTCTCTAAATCATCACAGTGGCGGATCCAGGAATCCTGAGAGGGGATTTTTCTGAATTAGTGAGGGCTTCGTTAAATCGTAAATAAGAATTACATTTCAAGATGTCTTTTCTTCCTTGTAGCGTAATAAAATTATAATGAATTTTACTTCTTTTACTTCTTTATTCTGAATTTATTCTATACGCATTCAATCGTGAATATGGTGAGCACGAGACGAGTCTCTTCTCGTGTCTATCACTTATCGTGAATAAGCGTGTATAAGCGTCAGAATTCTATGGAGGGCGGTACCTTATATAAGTTGACGCGGCTTATATTCATGAATGATCTAGAATGCAATTTTAATATATCAATTAATCAATCATTCTCTCCCGATCTAAAATTTGGTTATTCATCAGCGACACGAGGTCTGTTGATTGCTGAAAAATCGATCATTTCACTTTTATTTCTGTATCTTGCATGCGGGCTTTTTTCTCGCTTTAACAATGTGGTACATAAATACAAAAGAGTTGGGATCGGCCGCCAGCATTCCGAGTTCGGGTGTCTCGCGTGCGATTCTAGTCGCGCGCGCGGTCTTCCGCCTGCCATGCGCCCCAGCGGGCGCCGCGTTTCGGCGGATCACTCGCCGGTCGGTCGTCTCCCGCCCTGCGAGAGATAATAATGAAGGTCCTCAATCTGCAGGACCCCTCCCCACACCAGCGATTGACTACAAAAGGGCTGAAGTTGGGGCTGATGACGACCCCGCCGTCGTCGTTAGCCCCAACGCGTCACGCGGGCCCCCTTCGCCTACCTGCAGCAGCCAGCGATTGACTACGGAAAGTTGTCACCATCGTTGTCGACAAGACCAAACGCGTAGCGCGGGACAATTTTTAAGCCAGTTCGATCCCGAGGAAAGAAACGGTTATTTGAGCACGAATCGGTACATAAGATAATTGATCCTGAAGAATTGTTTAAAATAACGTTTTTTACCCTATGATTGATACAATTGGGAATGCATTGATCACTCGATTTAGACAATTATCAAAATTCATAGATACATAGTATTTCTATACAACATCAAAATAATTCACGAAAAGTCTATATTGGAAAAATCCTGTAGTACCGATTTGCAAATCAGTTTAACCGATGGGGAAAACTGTGACGTGTATGGCTGTGAATTGGTTGAGGAACTTATGGGCCGAACCCATTATTAAAAGATCTTCAATCAGCGGAGTCATTAAAAGTTATTCGACTTATTAAACAACATGCTTGGTAGAATATTTTCCCGAATGTGTGGACAGCGCTTCGTCGTAACCTAGCTGGCTGTACTTGTAACTGGGCTGCTAACGGCTTCGTGTAGTTCGGCCTATAATGGCCGCTTGTTATCTGGGTGGCTCAACTCGCAGGGCAGCTCCTATCCGGGAGCCTTCTCGAAGAGGTACCAACTCGGTGAAACCGCTGCTCGGCAGATCTGGGGACGGACTGGACGGCTGGCACACGGAGCGGGCATACCGACCGTGTTGTCAATCGACTGAGACCTGGAGGGGTCTGGCAACGTATGCTCCCTAAGACGCGGGGGTAGGCGTTGACCTGATGTCACCGATCCTTAGAAACGAACCGATGTCCACACAATCTCGGGCGACGTTCTGACTAGAGGACGCCACGAGGCCGCGATATTTCTGAGTGACGAAATGCCGGTTATTATATCAGGTAGAGGGTGCGCAAGCGACTTCGGGCCTGGAACCAAACGGGTGGATGAAAAAATCCGTCTAAATTTAGTAGTAAGGGAGTGAGGCTAGCACCCTGGGAAGCATTGATGCCCGGTGCCTCGCTATTAAGACGTCGTTTTCTAATGGGCCGTGGCGTAGTTGGATAAGTGGATTTGTATCAGTCATATATCTTTACGCTCATCCCGAGGCGGTATAATGATAACATTCGTTAAAAATGTCTTGGGCTGGCGGGTTCGCCCGTCAAATTGATCTTAAACTTATCCTGTACCTGTAACTGTCGATAAAGGAGACGACGTTTTAAGAAATTTATGAATTTTGTCCATAGAAAATGCTATTGCCTAGAACTTAAATTATTCCTACTACCCATAAAAAAATATTGCAAAAATATGACAAAATATTAACTGTTATTCAGTATTTCTATTCTACACAACTGTTACCTCAGATATAACTATAGATATTTGGTTGGTCTTATGCTGTTCATAAATGTGGAAAATTACATTCCCTTTCATCTGAATGTAAACTATGTAGAATATAATCACAGGTAACCAACTCGATAGAAGGAACACTAAATTGTGTATTTTGAGTGGCGCCAATTTGAGATCTTGCACCATCTAAAACATTTGTTAGGGCCGCCACTGATGGTCAGTAATTAAATAAAATATATAATTTTGCATATTAATTAAAATATATAATTTTGCATTTCCATGCTTTTTAAATATATTTTGAAGATGTTGACTCATTGGATGTTATAATATGCAGATATCAGTTCATACGATATCAATTGTTAGTAATTAACTAAAAAAAAAATTATTGTATGATAATTTACATACTTCTTAAATATTTTTTTGAAAATGTTGACTCTTGGCCAACTGTTTTGGAACGAAGTGTAGGTACTTATTAACACTCCACTGAATAAACACTAAAATAAATAGTAGTCCAGAGCACAGCCATCACATACATAGGTATTCGCCGGCACACTTTATTAAAATAATAATAGAGCAGTTAAAGTCTGGCCAGGTAATCGTGACACAAGGGTAGACAACATTTTTAAATCCGCTATTGGCAACCCCATACGAACTGCCAACATTTTCTGTTGGATGGCCGGGTTTTTCTTATTTTTGTTGATTTCTCTGTAATTATATGAAATTCATTAAAATGTCTCGCTAGAAAGTTACTTTGCCATATGATTTCATTATTTAAAGTAGAAAAACGCGTGTAAAATGCGTGCTCGTGCAGAAAATGTGATATATTAAAAATAGGATTCTGTTGTAAGTATGTTGACTTAAAAAGTTTTGATCTTTAATTTAAATATTTCGACATGTCATTATTTGTTTCACAACTCCAAAGTTACTTTTGGTACTTACTCGGTTCATGCTACTAAAATCACGCTCACATTCGCTACGGACAAATTTCTTCAATTTGGGCTACAGGCAGTGGCTAATATGGATATTTTGTACTTTATAGCCTTGCTTCACTGCTCTACGCTACCGTCACGGTAATGACCTTAGCAGAGAACTGGTTATTATGTGCATTTTGTATTAAATAACGAATTTAGCAAATACACCCATTTTGTCCATTTAAGATGTTTGTATAGAAACCACATTTTTTTCCTATATTTTAGTTTCTTTTCAATATGTAACAATAAAATACCTCTCTACCATACGATATAATTAACATAGGATAGAAGAAACATTCGTAATATTGCATGAACCGACAACATTAGGCTGATTGACGGTTTCGGAAAATGTTGCCATAATCCGAATTTTAATTTGAACATATCTCGCCCTGAAGTCACGATTCGCTGATCAGACTATAACGGCTATATAGAATGGCATACCTCACCAAAATGAGTGGTGTTGCTACCAATAAGTGAGAACATTAAAAGTCTTGTACTGGTACTGGATGTCTTATAAAATAGTGTATGGCATTGTAGACGTGGTGTGGTCCTATATTATGAACGGGATGAAGAGGGTACAACTCGTTGTCGTCGTCTCCCACCACCAAGGGGTCTTGGTCGAGTCCGTGTTGTGCGACCGATAGACCGCTTAGGTTGTAACATGTTTGGTAGATGTCTGTTGCTCTGAAAGTGGATAATAACAAAGATTAAGGTGGTTGATACCTACATATTCCCATGCAAAAAAATATAAATAGATGCATACAAATATTTTTAATGTGTTTGTAAATAAAGAGAGTTTTCAGCCCCACAAGATGAGGAGAAGAAGTTAACGTAACAAACCTTCCTGGGACTGCAACAAGACCTCCATCGACATTTTGACACATCAGTATTACGTATTCTTGGGAAACGATTTGATTATACAGGACGCTATCGAAACCATCCACATTCTCTGAAAGGCAAATATTAAATGAATTTTTTTATTGCTAAAATATTATTATGGGACTTATATTTCTTATAATAAAACAGTGTGGCGACGCCATATATGATAGAGCACTCCAGTCACGGCTCCGAACGCGACTCTCGCTCACTATTTTTACTTGTAAGGGTGTTTTTTTATAGAGGTATAGAACTTTAAGTTGGCAACACTTTTTTAACTGGGGACCATTTTGTCAGCTGTCAAGTGATTTATGTTTAGTTTGGTTTGGCATTTCAATATGAATAGACTGACGCCTGAACAACGCTTCCAAATTGTGCAAATTTATTTTGAAAATCATGGTTCTGTTCGAAATAC
>JAOPUG010000120.1:9144216-9155686 GCA_027564375.1 Micropterix facetella
TTTAATTGCAAATATTATACGAATAGTTAGATAAAAGTCTAAAGTTTCATGCGAATAGTTTTGTTTAATAATCTTCTTATGAGAAATATACCGCGAAATACCAAAATAATAGGAAGAGTAGCGATATATATTGCCAACTTTGGCCAGTTCTACGATTGGTAACTCCTGAGATCCAAAATTACGTAAAAGCTTTTTTAACAAGTTACTCTCGTCCCCACGATTCCAAAAATACCTATAAACGCTATGCTTGCTTTAGCTATTAGTCAGATCCTCCTCTATATTTAGTAAACCAGAATGCATCAGCAGAAGCACCTGCGCGACTCTGATCGTATTTTCTGACGGTACTTAGGATCACCCAGGGAGGCTACATACCAAATTTGGTTAAGATCGGTCCACAGGAAGTCTTCGAACGTGTAAACAACACAAACTAATGGCCCGTCCGACGTAATATTACGGACGGGCCAAAAATGAAGTCACAATGGATTTGATTATTCTCAGATTCCATTTTTTTAAATAACATATTCTTCCAGTGTCAATGTATAAGTCAACGAGTTGATGAATCTTCTGCAGCAGTTTGACATCTTTAAAAATTCATTAGGTTTTAGGTAAAATTTAAAATTCTTGTAGTTTTTCCGAATTTTAATGAAAAACCAGTAAATTTTGACAAGTTTTTTATTGGTTTAGTTAGTGTTCTTCAATTCCTTGAATCTGACTCTATAGTGATTATTAAGACCCTCAAAGGAAAAATCTTTTTAAGCATTTTTACCAAATTCGTCCGTAGATTTCTCGCTACATAGAAAATATGCAGCATTCATTTTATTTAAATCGTGCATTTGGTCTTTAGCTACTTATTCATACACTAGATAGTTGTAGGGCGCATGAGGCGCCTGTCAAATAGATCAAATTTCGAACTTTACAGGGACCTCTAGGAGACTCTAGGATATCTGAAATGTAGAAAAGTCTTTTTGCACGTTTCAATTTTAAGTATTAGAATCCATCTACACCAGAAAAGGTATCTGGTATATTGTTTACACGATAAAAAGATTTCGGCTCCGCGCAGGCTGGCCGAAGTAAAAAACTTCAATCAAGAACACTTGCTGATATTAATGTTTATTATTTCGGCTATATAAACCATATAAAATTTAAATTGATTTCACACTTTTATAACATATATTTTTGATACGGATCTCTACTGGGATGGCCCATAGTGCGACTTTCGAACAGCGGCATAAAATGCAACGGAGAACCATGACTGCAAATTGAAAGACTCCCATAGAAGAACCTATATCGAACGTTTGCTTAAAATATAAGGTCGAGTGATCTAAACTTTTCCATTGTTACGAATACTACTATCCTTTATAAGTCGGTCAAGCGGATAGAAATAATGAAATATCGGGGAAAATAGGCGAATATTCTTTCTTTATGCCGCATGTACGACACATTTTCCCGTGGCTGCCGGCATTTTTGCACAGGTCGGCTTATGCGACACATAGGGATGCTAATTGCCTTAGTGTTTACTCGATTTTTTTAATGTATTTAATCGAATGTAGCTTTTTCTCATCATCATAGAATATAGTGTGTCATAACTGGACGTTGGCGAACAAAAATCTATAACTATATAACGGTCGATAATTATATTTAGATATGAAACTACGAATTCGACACTGCAAGTATAAACATAGAAAAAAAATCGGCCTAGTCTGACAAACAACTCCAAGATTTGGCCGAACCATCAAATAAGGACTGTTCCGAGAAGTGAACTCAATATGATCAAATATGGTCACACACTTTACGATGCGAGGTGCGTTATTCAACTCCTCCATACCTATATAAGCCGATACTGACGCATTTGTAGACAGTTAAAGTACATAATCGATCGATGACATTCAATAGAGCCACCCGCTAAACGCGCTATAGTCGCTAGAGTCGCTCGCTAAGAGCGTGCTTGCTATTATGTCATCTGCGCGCGGCAAGTCTACGTCAGGCTTAGCACACTTGTAGCTAAGAGTGACATAACCTTTCGAACTTTTCATTACGCCCGTTGACTACTGAAATAGAGCTTTGTATCATCCGTAGACACGTTGAATCTTCGGCTTTCGCTGTTACTGAAGTTAAAAGCGTTGGGCGTGGTCAAATCAAGGATGGTTGTCTGTTTAAGGGTTGACTGTATGTTACTACAGTATGCCACTGGACGATAAGATAGGTTCCTAGATAAACACCGGCCTTGTGGGTAATCATTAAAATAAATTATATAGTACATCGAGAAAAATATAACGCTACACTACACGGAAAAACGAATGTTTCAAAATGAATTACGTATGGATCTCGGAGTGTGGTTGGTACGTATGAATTTACATGACAGTAAAGGTGTAGTTACCATGGCACTCTAAATATGTAGCGTTTAATTCCGAATGATGACCCAACAAAACTTAATGTATTTTATTACGCACGACCTCAGGATCTTGTTTCTATAATGACAGCATGTAGTAGCATACGTATGCTTATAATTGGATATCTGAATCATGTTGATGCTTCAATTTACCCTTATTTTCGTAATTTCCGTAAGGAACATGTTGATGTATATAATCGAGTAATGGAATTTCAACAAAATTACGATTGGAACATTATTATTCTGTATTAATCCGTAATAACACATAAATGGTAGGTAATGTAAGGATATATCGAATATTTTTCTCAGTATAGCTTGTGTCATCATCTCGCGGTGCACATCGAGGGTCTCTACAACCTCACAACACTGGCAACCACTATAGAAACATGACTGCTGATACTACATAAAAGATATACGTGATAACCAAATTCACTGACCTGGTATCGGCCTGGTGCTATCTGATTTGATACGAGAGTCAAATTGTTTCATGCATATTGGGGCTGATTGTATTGTTGGTCAACCTAACTCATGGACTCTTAAAGAGCGAACTACCTTGGAAGGCATGCATCAGCTTTGTATGCAGGTGTATACTGAAATTATAGGCAGTTGTGATCTGCAGTGCGCTGAGCGATTTGCCTCGGGTGGCTCTTAGGCGGCTGTGCATGTCTCCGCAACTGGCGGAATATCGGGAGAGTCTGACAACATAAGTTTCCTAAGGCAGCGGAGGTAGATGTTGCCCTAATGTCACTTATACTTAGGATGAATCCACGACAAATTTAGGTCCTTAGGCTGCGCTTACTACTACTAATAATAACAATAAACTCTTTATTTGACTCTTTAAAAAAAAATCCAAAAAGGTGAGCTTATTGCCACATGCCAATATCTTACAACTAACCTAATCGTAAAGTGCAGTTGTACATGCGTGAGGTAGATAAAGATTCTTTAAAAAAATTGTCTGTTTAAAACTAGAATTCTCGAGGAGAGGAAATTGGAAGAGGAAGGAGAGAGAAAGGGAAGAACTGGTTATTTCTTAGAAAGGTTGAGGTGAACATTTTGAACATTTTCAGGTGAGTCTTGAATGTTGTTAAAGAAGGCGAGTTTCTTATATTTACAGGGAGATTGTTCCAGAGATTTACACCGTGGTCACAGAAATAGTAGGAGTAGACATCCGTATTGTATCGCGGGAGCGACTTCGAACTGCAACCAGAGTAGAGAACGGAGACATTCAAGGCATTCAACATTCGAGACATAAGATTATGTTTATATTTTATTGATATGGTGTATGTTATTAACAAAAATAAATAAATATTCAATTTGAAAGTGTTTCGAGGTGGCTAATATTTCAACCTGTGAGTGTTGCGACATGGTTTTGTGTCTATGGCACGATCTATAAATATAAGAGTTTTGTGCAGAATTCGTGTTGATCCTAAGGTCAACACTAATTCTAGAGGCCTAATGGGATCGGGCAACTCGGGTCATAATGGTTAACTCTGGTTATCATGGTCGGTCTGACTCACGACTCAGCTCCCATCCGGCAGCCTCCCAGAAGAGGGACTAAACCAGTGAATCTGATGTGCATGGCGCCTGATCTGAGGGAAGACTTCGTTCGGCCCTAGATGTCTGAGCACTGGGCGACATGCCGGCCTTTGCTTAACCTTCCTGAAGAAGGGCCCTCTGTATCTCGGATATATGCGATGACCGACTGGTCTGATCAGAGAAAACTTCGAATGGACGGTTATCTGATGCACTGGTCGGTCTGCCAGCTTTCACTCAGCAACGAATAGCCGGGGTACTTTAGAAGCGTCATGCGACCTAAGAAAGCGCGCGGAGTATGCTACTATATATCCTTAGAAACGATACATTGGCCATGGCCTGATCTCTGGTGGCAAGCAGAGTAAAGGGCGTCTCGTATCCGCGACATCTTTCAGTGAGGAATTGCCGCTTACTTAAAGTAGAAGAACGCGCAAGCGACTTCGAAGCCGCTACCAAACAGGAGGTCGGAGAAATCTCACCGCATCTGGGAGTAAGGGCGCGATGGATGCTATACTGGGCTTGAAAATTCCCAGTGCCTCGCAGTAAGGCGTAGGTTTCTTACGGGCTTAGCGGAAGCTTGGTACGTAGAATGTCTTTGTCCTCAACTCTCTTTTTCATCTCGGCGTTATATAACGACAAGATCGTTGAAACTCTTCGGGTTGGCTGGGTTTGCCCGTAGCAATTGACAAACTCATCTCTATCTCGGTTATACGCGATGGCAGACTGGTCTGATCCGAGTGTATACCGGTAATGCGGCATATACACTCGGTGAAAACTTCGGATGGATGATTATCTGATGCACTGAATAGCCGGGGGAGTTTGGAAGCGTAATGCGACCTAAGAAAGCGGGGGTAGTTAGTTACCTTAAGCTATCGTTGGCCACCCGGTCTCGGGCGGCAAACTGAGTAAAGGGTGCCTGGTATTCGCGACATATACCAATTGCCGCTTACATAAGATAGAAGAATGCGTAAGCGACTTAGAACCTTCTACCGGACGGGAGGTCGAAGAAATCTGACCACATTTTGGAGTGAGGGCACGTGAACTTTCACGGGCAGTGGCGTAGCTAGATTTTGGATATGTATTGTCCAAATTCTGTACATTTCACCTTGGGGCGATATAACGATAATGTCCGTTGAAACGCATCGGGGTGACGAGTTCACCCGAGTATAGGCTTAAATACAAAGATCGTGCCATAGATACAAAACTATGTCGCAACACCCATAAGTTGATATATTAGCCACTTGAAACGCTTTCACTATTACTATTTATTTATACGTACCTAAGTACGTTGTGTTTACGTGTTTATGTACGATGGAGAATCTATGTGTTCTACCAGACCGAGGAGTTACATAAAATTGTATATTTTTGAAATTTTGGCTTGCGTCAATGTTTATATTGACTTCCTTATGTGGGAATACAAGGTCGATCATAGTCCTTTGATTTTTAAGCGACATTATGTTATGTGTAAGATGCGGTCCTCTCATCTTACAAATCTTCTCTGCTCCGCCTCAACGACGAATTTTTTCATTTAATTTCATTTTGTTAACTTTCACCATTATTTAAAACGAAACACGAAGTTCAGGATCATATCGATGCAATGTGAGGTGTAGCTTCATCCCTAATACAGATTTTGCACAATACGTGGACGCGTCGCCCGTTCACGGGCATTCCGAGCACGCGAGACTGACCCCAAGCGCCGCTTTGTACAAAGCCCGAATTCACGTGAACGCACATCGGTTCCACACAAAGGTTATTTAGACCCATCGGCGTATGCTACATTTACATGGCGTTTGTAGGCACTTAGCAAAGCATTTGTAGGCACTTAGCGTGTTCGTGGCAAGCGACACGCTAATATAATTACAGGAAAAGTAGCGATATACAATGGCAACTTTGGCCCGTCTCGTGAATGGTAAACCCTGACTTATCCAAAATGGCTTAAAACCTATTTCAATAAGTTTGTCTCATCAGCATGACTCCAAATACCTTTATATGCTATTCTAGCTCTACCTATTGGTCAGATCCTCCTACAGGCTAAGTAAACTATGACACATCTGCAACAGTACCCAAAATAGCTTAAACCGAATTCAAAAAAATTGTCTCGTCACCGCGATTCCAAAAACACCCATATACCTACGCTATGCTTGCTCTACCTATTGGTCACATCCTTCTCCAGGTCAAGCAAACCAGTATGCAACTGCATCGAATTTGTTGGCTACCTGGTGGTACGTAGGGTCAATCAGAGAGGCTGCATACCAAATTCGGTTAAGATCGGGAAGACAAACAAATGCACAAACGCCCAACATGCATCAGACTATATGGTCTGTCCTACCTACTTAATACTACGGACGGGCCAAAAATGATCCGCGTGAAAGAGAACGGCGGTCATTCGAATCGCGCAAAAATTGTAAAAAAAAAACTTGCCATTTATGCAGCATTTGCAAAGGTTAGGCGCACGGTGCACGTTATACTCTAACGTTGACAGAAATTTTACGATGAAATCGTACAGCAGTCTAAAAAAATCGATGGTTACTAAGGTAAAGGGCCCTAACTCCGCGGTAAATCCGGACATCTATCTAACTTTGTCCCTTAACAATTTTATTTCTGGTGACATTGTGCACACAAATTTATGTATATAAAAATAAGTGACTCATGTATATAAAAATAAGTTCAAATAACCAATACAACAAATATTAAAAATAACAAAAATAAAAGTTCAGCTATGGGCAGAATTCTCTAAATCCGTGTGATAAAATCTAAATCCGCGGTAGTAGTGCTCTAAATTCGAGGTAACTTTTCTGTAAGGTGTTTAGCATTTCCAACTTTTTCTGGGACATTTCAGGGACAAATAGCTCAACTCTAAATATCATCATTATCAGTCAGCCATTACTACCTAGTTTTCTTAGGAAACTTTTAATATATGAAAAAATCCAAATACAGTTTTAGTTTATTTAATATATTTTTTGTTTTAACTATTTTTTCGATATTTGTATGCATTCCTCTGTACCTGCTAAAATAAAACTTTTCTCGTCCATTTTTTTCCTATTACCGTCATATTGTCTCTTGGCTTTCAAGATATGCCATTGTCTGTCATGTCAGGTAAGCGGATATTATCGTCTAATAAAAAATATATAATTTTGGAATAGTTTTTTTAAATTTCCGGGACAATTTAGCATTCATCCTGAATCAGGGACAGCGATTCCAATTCTAGGACAATCCCGGACAATCCAGGATGGTTGGCAACCCGAAAGGTGTTACGTGACCACTACGAACACCTCCAATATAAGTTGACCTCATCCTCATCATCAAGCACGGCGTCGAGCTTGGTCTTGTTCAACTCGTACCATAAATATGGATACCCATGTTACAATTTAAAATGACAGTACAGTATTCAAGAACATCAAAATTTTATTTTAAAAAAAATCAGTATTCAAAACAGTCACATTTTCTTTAAACATTAATACAAATACAAAACGAGAAGAATTGCTGCGACTATTGCGAAAGTTTATTCTTGTCGCAAGTTAATACAGAATCTACGAAAAGGAACATCAACGAAATATCATTTTCCGTAAGCATTCCTGTTGCATATATATTGTCCAATAAAATTAATGGCTCAGTTTTATAACCTATGATGATGCACCTTTCTTCAATAGTAATTTTAATTAGGTTTTAGAATTTGTTAAAACCAATATGTGATGAAATCTATTATAAAATGAATAATCTTCTTTGTTATTTTTTCGCAAAGTTTTTATTTCGGGAACATTGAAGATTACACGTTGGCGAGTCAATGTGATGGATTTATTGGCGTAACTATCTTGTCTAGCGAATACGGCAATACATCATCCACTTGGGGCCATTTCCAATTATCTCCGTACATATGCATGGTTTTCACAACCAAACTTTGGGGATTCACTGTAATTACCAGACCAGGAAAGTACTCCTCTTCCTAAGTAACGATAACCCAATCACCGACTTTGATCTTTTTATTATTTTTGTCATTGGCAAGGTTTTCTTTATTTTGATTTACTGATTTCAAAATTTTCGTTGGTTTAACTTTATTTTTGTTCATATTATCCAAAAATTTTCTATTCCTCTCTACAGACTTCTGTATTTTTAAAGTTTCTTTTTTTTTCTTTTCCAGTTTTTCACGTCTTTGGTATTCCACAAATTCGTCGGAAGTGGCAACGACAGGAAGAATTTTTTTCATAACCTTTTTAACCTTCGTTGAATCGGTCGACATTTTTTTCGGAAAGTATAACGCATCCTTAAAAGGAGTAGGGTAGCCTTTTTTAGGTGTAATGTAGTCGTTGATCCTGGGTAAGTCTATATTTTCTGTTGCTCTTAATCATTGTGGTTCGCAAAGATCTATGGGCTCTGAACATACTGGACTGACAGCCTCAAATTCCGAAACTCTATTCCAGTTTATTGACATGTTAGAAAACATGGATCCTTGATTAAGATACTCAAGATTGCTCAAGTTTGGAAGTTCTTCGAAAGTTGTGTCATGACATGTTATGTTGTTAATGCAATCTCGTAATTCTCGGGGTTCTGATAATTTTCGATGGTCATGAATATCGACTGTGACAGAAATTTTCCCGCTTTCTTTATGATCTTGATTAGGAATGTTTTCTTTCACATTATTTGATCGAGTAGTTTGTTCGTTTATGGGGGTATGTATGTCAGGCAATTCTTTTACATCTTCATTCATAACTTCAGTTTGGAGTACAGGTAGGAGGGTTACAGGTAGGAGATTATGGAAATTGGATTCTTCATATGTGTAATTTGTTGTGGATTGAGTTAATAACTGTTGAGGAGTGCACAGATTAAAGATTTCGCCTTGGTAGTTTTGAGCTGCTTTAGCGATTGAATTGGTGACATTTGACCGAGTTCTTCTATTACGGTTTGAGTTTGTTGATTTTCATCCAGTGTGTGGGTTTGAAGCATTTGGTTGACGAATTCGATATCTATTTGAATCGGTTGGCTTTCATTTAAACCATTCGTTTGAGAGATTGGTACCACGTCGTCTATTCGAATTTGGATTAGTTTATCATCGTCCATGTTGAGGACTTGGGATGTTGAAACAATTTCTTCCATTACAGGTACTATTAATTGTTGCTCTTGTTGTTGGATTAGAGTATTATTAATTTTCGCCATGGCATCAGATTGATTTTGAAGAGATTTCCAGAAAAGGTATAGCTGTTTAAATTCAATGTGAACCGTTTCTGTTGATGTTGCGTCTTGAAATTTCGTAAGCGTATCAGCTGATATTTTTTTTTCAAAAAGTTCGCGAAGTAGGCATGTCTCCTCATCTCTCAGAGAAGTGGTGGTTGAAATATCTTGTAAATTTGTATTTTGAATGATTGTATTATCATTATATTCTGACGTCTCACTTATTAGCGTCGAAACGTCAATCCTGGTTTCATCAAAAGGGTACAGACCACAGCACTTGAATCCATTCTGTATGGTCTGCTTTTTTAGTGCCTGGTCTAAGCATGTTTTAACCAGACTACCAAAGTCTACCCTTCTAACTTTTTCAAAGTTATTTTCGACTTTGAATTGGTGGACTACACTTTTCCATATACGCTTTACGGGGCGAAACGCAGCCACATCGAGTGGCTGCATTAAGTGTGTTGCATTGGGTACAAGTGCCACGAGTATTATTTGCTTGTCCCTGCAAAACTCGTTAAGTTCTAGTGATATGTGGGAAGTATGCCCATCCAAAAAGAGGACGATAGGAAAATGTATATCTTTCTTGAGCAGCCATGGGTGAAAAACATTTGCCAGGTACTCGAAAAAAGTTTCCTGGGTCATCCAACCATTTTCTGAATGGCCTACTCCCCATCCCTTAGGAATTGAATCAGGCAGCACAGGTGGAAGTCTCTTTTTATATGGGAATAGAACCATAGGCGGTGCCACATCTCCAGATGCGCCGACAGTTACTAATACTGTCAGGCATTTTTTATCGTCATTAGCGCTTCTATTGTAGACTTTCTTTGATCCTTTCCGCACGAGGATGTCGTTTCCTTTATGGCTCAGGAAAAAGGCTGTCTCATCGCAATTGTAAATTCGTGTTGGATCGCTGAGAATGTCTGTGATGTTATTTTGTTCGAAATAGGTTTTAACCTTCTCAAACCATGCTCGTAACATGTTTATAGTTATTTTGCTGCGTGGTCTTGTCAGTGATTGACAGACTCTTCTGGACAGAGCTTTGTTTCGCAACATAAAGTTATTGTACCATTTTTTTCCCGGTATATAGCTTTTTCTTGTTGGGTGCAATCGTTTTACAACATTTCCCACGTTAAACAAGAACTGTTCCTTCGTGACAGGAAATCCTCTGTCACCCAATGTCGTAGCCCAATTTACCAGCAGTTTTTCTTGTTCTTCACTGAATAGTGTAGGCCGACCACATATCAATTTGTACCTGTTGCGTATTTTATCCCGCAACGTGGATTCCGGAATCCCGATTTTTTCCCGTTTTGTATACAGAGTCTCCATTTCTGATTTGACGAATCGCCAGTTTTATGTCATCTGGGGTGTATTTTTTCTTTGTCTGGGCGCCATTTTGAGGCTGAAAATAAAACATTGGCGTGTAAAATATTTTCATTGAAATATAACATTAAATGTTTACATTGCTCCTTTAATATCGTGCCATTAATATCTAATAATAACATTATCCGTTTATAAATGACAATAATAACGAAGTATACATAGGTAAATTCACTGTTTGAAATGAGGGAGTCCACCTTATGGGGCCACCTTAAGGGAAATCAAGAAAACATTTTTAGTTTTATGAGTTTTAATATCGCTCCTACACAAAATTATACTTCAATATGTTGACTATCACCTTGAACACATGATAAGAGGAAGTTTCCAAATTTTGATACTAAACAATTGAAAGTTATGAACACTGCGTATGGCCTCGTTACCCCATGGTATGGAGTAATGAAAACCCTGGCCTGGTTACCCCAAATAAGTATAAATACAAGGTGAATCATAACATTTTCCTTTTCAGCGCCGAACACTGTTTGTTTACAATTTTGGGACCTTGTGGAGTTCCTTTTTTAAGTTGATTTCGAAAAGAACTCCTCGGTATGTTGAAAGTATTCGCCATACTTTTGAGATTGTTGCCGCTGGCCACTTGGGTATAATTCTCTGTCATAGATTCCTTGGTCTAAGTGGTTTTATTAGTCTTCCTCTAATAATTTCGGACCATCTATGGAAAATACACTTTAAAACACCCGATTAAACCACAATATTGGGGTAATCCGGCCATTTCTGGCCTCATTGCCTCATTTTTGTAAAGTAAGGAACATAAGGAAAATATAAACTAAAACTTTTATTGAAGCAATCAATTGCATACCAAATCATGCTGCAATATGCTATTATAAAGCACGAATTGTTTGATCACCCATCAATTTTTTTATATACTTACTTTTGTGGTCCGACCTTAAATACAATGGCGGTATTTTAATGTTTCACTCGCAAAGCTCTTCGTCAGAATGTTTAGTTAAGTTTGCCAATAAGAGTTGGTTGTACTACATAAGCGCGTTT
>JAOPUG010000120.1:9297636-9309618 GCA_027564375.1 Micropterix facetella
TAACTCAAAAACGTACAGTCTGATTTTAAAAATGCTTTCAATATTCCATTTTGTTATTAATTAGGATAGCTAATAAAAAGTTGACGAAAGATCGAAGTGTGATTTCTCAGTCGTTCATTTATATGAGAGGTCTCGAGTTATGTCTTCTTAAGCCTATGATTGTAACTCAAGAACGCATAGTCTGATTTTAAACATTTCTTCGGTAATCGGTTTTTCTTTTTCATCCGAGGAAATGATATAAAGTTGGTGACCGTGCGGTTAAAAATGTCAGTCGTCCATTGGTATGGCAGCTACTGACTTCGAACGACCCCCAAAATCTAATCATCTCTTTTTAATGATGACTAAAACAGATTAGCAAAGTATTTCCGAAATCTGAAAACGCGTTCTTGATATATCGATGAGCCTGATGCAGACAGATAGACAGACAGATGAACGGAGAGTTCCTTGTCATATTTCTGGTTCTACAAGTTCTAAAACGTAAAGATATATTTTCGATTTTTTTGGTAAATAACAGGCTACGCACTAGCACTGTGTGGACGCCAGGGTGGATACCAACAAGGAAGTAGCGTTATACATAGGCAACTTTGGCCATTCCCCTGATCAGGAATCCCTGACTTATCCAAAATGGCTTAAAGCCTAATAACAAGTTTCTCTCGTCCCGACGATTCCAAAAATACCCATATACGCTATGATTAGTCAGATCCTCCTCTAGTCCAAGTAAACAAGGATGCACCTGCAATAGCACCTGTGTGACTCGGAACGGATTTGCTGCCATCTGTTGGTGCTTATGGTAACCCAAAGAGGCTCCATACCAAATTTGATTAAGATCGGGCCACGGGAAGTCCGGACGAACAAACACACAAACAAATGAACAAACGCACAGCATGCATCAGACTAAATGGCCCATTCTACTTAATACTACGGGCGGGCCAAAAATTCGGCTATCCGAAAGAATATTTGTGGGGTTACCACCGGCGGATTTTAAACGTCTTTGTTCCTTATGTCACGATTGCCAGGCCAGACTATACCTACCCGATTTATTTACCGTTGCCAATGTCATAAGCAGATTTGACTGATTTATTTATAACATCTAACAGCGTCGGTTGTAGCAAAGAGCACGCACATCTCGAAATAACCCTCAACATTTATCAATCTTCCATTTCCCCTTGACAAGTCTGCCGCATAAAGCGCTGCCCTCCGGGACTTCCCCTTATTAATACAGGAGAGTTGGAGGTTTGACCCGATTTCCAACGGACCGGCTCAGCCATTGGGATGACATAGCACTTATTATAATATGTGTCAAAGTCACGCACAAGAGCCGGGATACATCTGCGAAATGGGGTCAGGATCCCCACCCTCACGCCCCCACACCCCATCTTTAACCTCTTCCCCCCTCCCCACCGCCACTCGCAATCGACTGAATCTTGAGGGGCGAAACGGAAACCTTCAGCATTTCCCTGCGGCCTTGGTGCGCCGGCCGTATATTTATTTTAAGTTCAATTTTGGAATTGAAACTTCTTAGTGCTCTATTACATACAAGTTTACTGTGAAATGTGAAATGAGAAATGAATTAATAAATCGTGAAACAAAAGAGCAACATAAAAGTGTAACTGGAATGATAATAACTCCGTTAGTGTGAAAGTTTAGAATTGAATTTACTTCAAAATGTATTAACGACTCTTAAATTGCAAAAAATAGACATATAGTAAAACGTGCTCTGTTTTACATTTTAGAGCCGAAAACAGGTTCCCGTGAAATCACCGCAGTTAAGCAACGTCAAGCGTGGTCAGTACTTGGATGGGTGACCGCCTGAATATAACTATACGTAGACTATAACTTAGTCTTACCATACATACATATTGATACAAGATTTTTTAACTACAAAAATAAAACTACTAATTGGATTTGAATATGTTTTCATGTTTATTGTGGTGATAATAAACTACAAAATTTAAATTAAATTATTCAAAATAGTCGCCAGTTGCCTTAATACAGCGCCGAAGTCTATAAGGCCACTCGTCGAATGCTGTATGGATGATATCCATAAGAAAATGGTCTACAGCTGCTACCAACGCTTACTTGAATGACCCAGGTTGTGGTGGCGTCTTCTACAGACCATGTCCTATAAAACTGACCACAATTTATAGTCGATTGAATTAAGTGGAATTAATGAAGGTATGGGCTGGCCGACGGCCAATAATCAAATTCGGCTACATGATTTTCAAGCCACTGTTGAGCTTTTTTGGCTATATGAGCGGGCTCAGAATCTTGTTGAAATATCCATGGTTTGTTTTGGAACATGGTTTAGTTCATGGTCTCCACTATATTCCTTGAAATGTCTCGCTTTTGTCGCTGTTTTAACACCCTTTTCACAAAAATGTAAGGAAGTGACGCCGTCATAGTAAACTCCCACAAAACCATCAATGAGGTAGGATAATGATCTTGTTCAATCCTTGGTACCAGTTCACTGGATTCCTTGGTGCATACACCCCATAATACTACCTTTTCAAAGTTTCCTCCGCGGTAATGATATTTTCGTCAGTAAATAGGATTGTTTTATAATGCTGTTTACCGTACAACAGACAACAGGCGACTTGATTTTTTCCAATTTTTTTTTAATTCAACGGTAAGGCGCTGTCCTGTTTATCGTTTGAAAGCCCCAAGTCTCAAGTCTTGTTTAAAGATAACGCTCATGGTTCTCGGCGCTATATCCATTTCACGAGCCATGATTTTTTGTTTGCGGACAGGTTTTCGATTGATTCGCGACTTCACATTATTGATAGCCTGTGGAGTACGAACCGTGCGAGGCCGGCCAGATCTTATACGGTCGTTTACACTTCCAGTATCAACAAACAACTTAACAGTTGGATACACAAAAACACGCATAATGTTCAAATCGTACAATATGGCCAATTTACATCACTATGGATGTAAGATCGTCACTCGAGAAAAGCTTAGTAACATGTCTGGGCTTGCGCGTCAGAGCGACTATTTATTAGACAAAACATTAAATCAGCTAGACTATAATATTATTAAATCAAAAATACGAACTCTCTCTATTCTACACAATTGAAGAGCGATAATAGCAATACGGTTCTTTTGTTCGACCATTCCATAATGACGGCTCAAGCTACACTGAAATGGTTTGGCACGTTTGTAGGGTACATATCAACTGCCAAAACTGCCAACATAACATTTGGCTGCATTCAGGTTATCAGCCGCAAAAGCCGTGTTTACACTTGTATCGATATTTATGGCAAGACTAGGTGTACCTTAAGGTAAACTTACTTAAGGTAGAAGACCGCTTGCGCGGTGTTCTACCTTAAGTAGCGTGTCTACCTTAAGTCGGTTGCAGCGTGTAATTCTCCGCTTTTCAGGACTTGTAGAGACCTGAGGCATCGAGATACCCCCCGAGGTGTGCCTGCCTCCTTGAAGGTTTGGGTCAGTGGCTGTTTACTGTCCTAAATCGCTCACAATTGTGTACTGTACCTATGCGCCTTCCTCTGTTGCAGTTCCTTGGCCCTTCCCTTTAACAGAAACGGGGCTTGATGGTCATGCCCGGAAATTCACGCCCTCGCCCCGAGCCACTCGATCGATCTTCTTTATCTTTATTTTAATTATTAAATAAGCACCGTCAAACAAAATGTCATTACAATAATGTCAAACAATTGCGATAGTTTCCGATTTATTATTTTAATTATTACTGAATTTATATTACTGAACTTTTTATCATTAATACGGTTCCCTATTCTTGTTAGACCGCAACCGAGTTACGCGCGGCGAGAGTGAACTGGCAAAAACTGTAATGGGACACTTTTAGTAAGACGCTTTACCGTCAGAAGTGAGAGGTTCTTCTTCTTTTATTTGTGGCAGTTCCACACAGCTTGGTTGTTGCTTGATCGTCAGAAGTGCCTTACATCTCCCCCCGGCCCCCTTCAACTTAACCAACCCAACCTCCCCTACTCACCTCTCGTAACCCCCTTGCCCCCCTGCGATATGGAACTGTCTAGAACAGAGGAACCCAAACATTCTTACCCCGTAGATATTTGCCCTTTTTTTTGTTTTCCGTAGACACCTTGACTGGCTAATAATGAATTTTTCTAAACTTCAAATGTGGTTTTGACAGCTGAGAGGGGTTGTTTTATAGAAAACGCGTACAATGTTTATTCATCATACCTTTATGGAAAAGTATAAGTTTAAAATATATAAGTTTAAAATACTATGCTCTACACGTAATCTATTTTAGATTTAATAGGACATTTTCGGAACGCCTAAATGTTGAAGACGATCTCCCGAAATCGGGTCCGCGAACCCCCATTTACATCTCGTGTACCCCCAATTTTTGGAGCGAAGCTCTTTTAGCTATTAAAGCGGACGAATATTTGCGACTTCATGAGTTTTATGTCTGACGTAACATTTGAACCCCTTCCACAAAGTAATTCCGCTTAATTGTGGGAGTCATTATAAGAGTAGCACAATAGATCTCTCGTGGTTTACGTGCTTAGTTCAGGTAGTTCTTTTAAACTACCCTGAATATCTTAATATATTATACAAACATACAAGAAAACAATCATATGGGCCGAAGTTTGACAAACCCTTGGGTTTTCCCCTTGCCCCAGTTGTAACTTGTAAAACAGTTTTCAATCATTTTAAATACTTTTCACTGAAATATTTTTGCTATGAAACTACAACGTTGTAATACGTGATGAATGTTATATTTTTTTCCCTAACATACAGTTTTCCAGGGGGGAGCGCCCCCCCCTTGCCCCTATGTGGCGGCGCCCCTGAATTTGAGTAAATGAGTAAATGATATTATTGGTTTTTTTATATATTTTCTCGATGAACGGAGTATATCACTTTCGCGCACATAGGCTTACTGATATAAAAAACGAACAGCCAATGTGCGTAACAACTGACAGAGACGTTGATGTTGTGACACAATGATGTTTCGACTCACTGCGCGCCCAATCATATGCATAAATTTCGTTCATTATGCCATAAACCTAATAATAATTGACATAAATAGCAGTGCAGTTTTTCAATCCTTTATTTAGTTACTTTTACATGTAAGTATAAAGTATATAGATAGATACTAGGAGGATAGAAATATATCGCAAAGAATGGCTTTGTGTTTTTTTCCCATTGAGATTTTCTCAGATATTTATGTTTCTATCAAGAAAATACCTACGAAATATAGCCTACCTACTATTCGTATTATTTTTAAGGGTAGATTAAAATCCAAAACAAATATGTGAAATATTATTCTAAAGTATCCACAAATGACTTTATATTGACCCTAAAGGAGAGGTGCCACTATTAACACCATATCGCGGATTCAATATAAAAGGTTTAATTACAAATGTTTAAACTTCAAATGTTATAGGTACGTAATTTGAAATTTTGAAAAACCAATTTGAGAAATAAAATAAAGGTCTAAAGTTTCATGACACTACACTTTATTTTATAATCAAATACTCATAGAACGATAAAAACCAATAATGACTCCCAAATTTCGATTTTGAAAATAACATATCCCAGTATCAATTTATAAGTCAATGAATTGATGAATCCCCTGAAGAGATAGGAAATTTCGAAACTCATTATTTTTCAGTAAATATCAGAATAAAAATTATAAAACATTTTAAAAAATTCGGAAAAAAACAACCGAATAAAAAAGTAGTAAACTTGGAAAAGTTTTCATTTTACTTTATGTCCTTCAACTCTATCATTTTTTATATCCTATAGCCGAATATTACAATCCTCGTAGAACAAGCCATTTTACCGAATTACGTCGTCACTGAGCATTTTTACCGAATTTCGTCCCATCTATTTCTCGGTCACATATTTTTATTGAGATAACTGTTTTTCACACCAGAGGTACCCAAACTGTTATGCCTCGTAAACCACTTCCCAATATTTTTTGGTTTCCGTAGACTCCTGCCTGCGTAATATTGAATTGTAAAACTTGTTAACTTTAAATGTGCTTTTGACAGCTATTTTTGAGAGTGCTGCTCATTTTGCTAGTGTACAAGTGACGATGTAGGTACCTTTAATATTTATTCATATCTTTATTGGAAACCATTTAAATTTTGCGCGGCACATGTTCATTTCTAAACGATCACGACCTTGAAGTACGAAGCATTTGAGAACGCCACACATATCAGCACAAGTAGAACTATCTCACTGGCTCATATCTTTATGAGGTGGATTTTGCAATTTGAGTTGAGTGATGATTTCCTTCTACCACGATTGTGATGCGCGTGTTTGCATTGGGATTTATAAAGGTTTTGTTTAGAGGTATACAATTTAGACTCTTACAACTATAAATTGAAATAAAACACATAAAAATAAAGTAAATAGCTATTAGGTTGGCTATATTTAAAAGAGAATGTTATGCTAATAGTGTTTAAAAATGATTTCGGGCATATAGGCACCATGGCTGGTTCGAATGTAGCGCAATCGGGAAGTCAAATTTTCGATCACTTTATCGAGCAACTGGTGCCGTATATCGGCAATAACGCAGCGTATGTTGACTTCCATATGATCTAACGTCAGTGGTTTACCAGCTCCTGGAAGACCAGCCGAGTTAGCCGTGTGAAATACATTAAGGCCAGTGTCTACCACCATATAAATAAACAAAATAGATATAAAATTTCGGTTCCCAACTTTCGATTATAAAAGATAGAATTTTTTAGAATAATGAATACATTTTTGCAATAACATTCCTAGAGAAATTTTAGAGTTGCCAGAAAAGCAACGTAAATGTCATATGAAAAACCTACTCTGTAATCCTAATTCCTTACTTCACATAATAAATTTTAACTTCTCCGTGTCTGTGTATTAATAACTCGAGAACTGTTGGACTAATTTCGATCGGGCTTTCATTTGTGTAGCTTGTATATTCCCACTGATTATAGGCTATACGAGATCAAAATTGGTTAAATAATTTCCGCGGTATCAAAGTGTATTCAGCTTTAACATTTTCAAATTGACATTTTTTCCCCGCCTGTAAGATATTTTGTATGCTACAATATGCGGTCACTAGTGAGGGAGGGGCATGAAAGTAATGATTAAATTAACATCTCTCCCTGTACAGGTTAGTCAAATCAAATCAAAAACGTTTATTGCACAAATCAAAGAAAAGGCAGACTTATCACCACGTAGACAATATCTTACAGTCAACTAATAGATATAATTGAGAGCGTTATCGGGTGGCATCTTAAGAACAAGTTAGTCAAAGTAGGCTATTATTAAAATTGACGATTGAATGATTAATGGCTAATTGATTTAGTTATGATTATGATTAAAGTTTTCAATCGTGATTAATTTAGTCAAAAAATAGTCATTGACCCAACACTGTCGGGGAGCAATCATACAAACGGACGACTATCACATTCTCATCCGTACGGTCGCCAACCCTTTATTAGTTATCTAATTTTTGAAATCGGACTATGCGTTCTTGAATTACAAAATTTAAATCTGCTTGACTTAATGGGCCATAACTTTTAAATGAATTATCCCGACTTGAAAAAATATTTCGCCAATTTGTATTATTCGTCGTATGGATGAGCTAATTAGATCTGTCATATACAAACCTATCCGAGTAAAATGTTAGCATTTTTAAAAGTACTTGTACGTTACATCTTACTAAACGAACTAGCATTTGAAAGTAGCTTTCGCGGTGGTTGATAGATGGTGCTAGCGTAGAAGCGTTATGCCGGCCGACCGAACTTGTTTGTGACGAAAGTATACCCATTTATTTTTCTAATTATGATTCAATCTGTCTTAAAAGTGGGCCCTAATGTGGGCCGTACAGCTCGGGTCATAATGACCAATTCTTGTTTTTCATGGTCAGCCCGACTCACGGCTCAGCTCCGATCCGGCAGCCTCCCCGAGGAGGGACTAGAGCGGCTGATCTGGGGGCAGCCCTTGTTCTCTGGGCGCTGATTGACTTGCCGACCTTTGCTCAAAAACCTTCCTGAAGAGGGGCCCTCTGTATTTCGGATATATGCGGAGACACGGTCCGATCCCAGTGTCTCTCGGTAAAGCGGTAAAAGCACTGGGTGAAAACTTCGGACGGATGGATGTCTGATGCATTAGCCGGTTTGTCGGCCGTTGCTCCACAACCAACAGCCGGAGGAGTTTGGAAGCGTAATGCGACCTAAGAAAGAGGGGGTAGTTAGATATATTATGCTATCTATCCTTAAATAAGTTGGCTACCCGATGCCGGGTAGCAAACCAAGTAAAGGGCGTCTCGTATTAACGACATGTTCCGGTGAGGAATTGCAGCTTACATAAAGTAGAAGAACGCGCAAGCGACTTCGAATCTGCTACCAGACGGGAGGTTGGAGAAATCTGACCACATCTGGGACTGAGGGCGTGAGGTACATCTGGGAATGAGGGGGGCTTGATGATTCCCAGTGCCTCCCGGTGAGGAGTTGGACACTCACAGGCTATGGCGGAGCATGGTTACGTAGATTGTCTTCGTCCAAGTCCGTGTGTTCGTTTTGGGGCGACAATACGATAATTTTCGTTATAACATCCCGAGACGGCGGGTTCGACCGTAGCATAGCGACATCATAAACTGTTTTAAAAGTCTTGAAATTCAGTCTAAAAATCTCGAGTCTCGCAAGGAGTCATTGCCGCTTACTTAAGGTGGAAGACCGCGTAAGCTACTTCGAGCCTGTTACCAGACGGGAGGTCGAAGAAGTTCGACAATTTCCAGTGCCTTGCGATGTGGAGTTGGACTCTCGCGGGCAGTGGCGTAGCTGGATTGTGGATATGTATTGTCCGAATTCTGTATACTTCATCTCCGGGCGATATTACGGTAAAGTTCATTGAAATGCCTCGGGGTGACGGGTTAACCCGAGTATAGTCTTAAATCCAAAGTTAGTCGGTTTATCGGCCATGTTGAGCAATCGGCAGAGATCCGGAGGAGTAAGATGCGGGGTTAGATGTTGACTTGTTGTCACCTATCTTTAGAAACGATTCGTTGGCCACCCGATCTTGAGAGGTACATATATGTATGTCGAGTAAAGAACGTCTCGGATCCGCAATATTTCCGAATCACGGAATACGACATACAATACAACAGGTAGAGGCCGCGCAAGGTTCGAACCCGTGACCAGACGGGAGCAGGGAAAAATCCGTCCAAATCTGAGAGTCAGGAATCGAGGGTGCCCACTAGGTATCCTTGCTCAGCGCCTTGCCGTAAGGGTTGGCCTCTGACGGGCAGTGGTGGAGCTTGGCACATAGATTGTATACGTCCAAAAGTCTCCGATTTCATCTCAGAGTGATATAGCGTAAAGTTAGTTGAAATATTCGGGGTGGCCGTTTCGCCCGTAGTTTAGACAATCACGAACGTCTTAAAAGTATACCCTATCGTGTAGGCACCTACTACAATTATGCTCCCTGTAAAAAAATCCTGAAATATGCTCACTGTAAAAATTGCCTCAAATGCATTTTACATTCGCCATCACAACTTCTAATTTTAACACGGTTTTCTTATTATGAAATTAAACAATAATAATAAATATGTACCTACCTACTTACAGAAATAATTAGGTTGGTTGGTACGCCACTGCTTCGATCAAGTACCTAGGAGCTACCTATTTGATCCAATATCGTCCGAATGGGCAGACTTTTTACTATCAGATTTTTTTAGGATAATAAAACACAGCAACAAATGTGTTTGGTCTCTTTCACTCAACGAGTATTAGAATGTGATAAAAAATATTAGATAAGTATTATATTGTTAGAGAATAAGTGCGTGAAACTGAAATCTTTAGAACTTCAAAAATTAAATACGATATAAAGATGTAAATTATTTTATTGCTTTTCGAAGCATTCTCCGTGGCGAACGATACTCTTCTGCGTGCGACGGAACCATCTTCTTTATGCACCTCTTCTACGGCCATAGCAGTTTGGAAGGCAGTTACTTCTTCTGCATTCATACAGCGATGCGTTTCTGCGTTTCCATTCTGCGATTCCATTCTGTACAAGGCCAGAACGCAGCCATGGTAAACTGTTCGTGTATACATCGTAATGCTATTTGCTTAATATGTGATTACAATATATACACGAATTTTGTGTACTGTTCGTGTAGGGTTTTTAACGTGCACGTGCATGTCCAGGTTCCAAACTACGCTGCATCACTTACACCTGACAAGAATTTTGAAGACATAATTTATAAAATAGTTGAATAATACATGGAATGATATTTAAACTTTATTAGTGTAGGTTTAAGAAATAACAATGACTTATCAATCATATTTTTCTTTAAAAAATGTAATACTAGGAACAACGTAAATTAACGTGAAATACTCATATTTTGTGAAACGTTAATTTTTTTTATTTTTAAAATTTTTTTTTTCGGTTCCTTGTTATTGACGGTACGTCTTCATTGTAAGTAGCAGCAAAAACGGGGTCATCAATTTTGCTACATATTAAATTGCTTGGTGGCTCTTCTGATATACACATGTCAACGGTCAAGTTTACGGATACATCGGAATCTTATATTATGTTGGAGTTTTCCTCAACGATAATATCGTCGTTATTCATATTTTGGTAAAATTCATCAGGGTGTGGGTCATCGAAGACGAGTTTTGCGCATGTCACCCTATCTGCTTTAACGCAATTGCAATACGCCGTTGAAACATCAACGGCGTATGCGCGAACTCTGTCTGAACTAGACTCTACCAGAAATTCAGTATGGGTGATACGTGTAATCTTCGCCACATCCTTTGAACGGCTGCAAAACTTCGAGTAAGTCGTATGAAAATGACATGGTCGTACTCGGTTGGTTCGGGACGAGCGTTGTGAAGTACAAGTCTTATTGAAAGCGTAGTGCTGGCATTTAAATATTTTAAGAAAAGCTAGTTTTTTTAACTTTGAGAATGTTGAACGTACAATCCGATTCGTGTTTGTGAAACTAAAAAAAATCAATGAATGTCTTATAAAATCCAGAGTAGTCTTCATTAAATTCTCTCAACTTACACTTGACAAACAATTCAACTTTTTCAGAATATTCAAATTGAAAAAGTTGTTATTTGATTTCACCACATTTACTTTGAAAAAAACTGTTGTAACTGTCTTTGGTAATAATTTTTCAAGTTTACATTAGGTAGGTGTTATAATGTATTTACCACTTTTTTATAATTAATTATGCAGAAAAAATAAAAACAACCGCTAATCAAAACATTGGCACGCGTGCCGAAATGAGGTCAACAAATCAAAATGGCGAACTGCAACTGCTCGTATATAGATTGGAACGAAAGTTATGACGATCTATAAACGATTAGACCACATGCGTCCTGGCACTGTATATTATGGAATCAGCTATGAGCTAATCAGTCATTATGAAGTATACACGAGTATTTGCATACTACCGTTATATATGTAGATTGCAAGACCTTAATAAAAAGTGATTTCTAATCCATACGCAATTATTTCAACATCTTTACGTTCTAGTCTTGTACAGAATGGAAAAATGTAACAGCGATTTTCTATGAGTTTATCCTTATTTGTCCGGCGGAGTGAGCTGAAACGTTGTCGTGATGGAGGATCGTTTTGTTTCGTGAGCGTCGTTCTTTGGCTTTTTCCAAATCAGAAGGCCAGCAGCTATTCTTATACCAGCCCGCAGTTAATGTTCCTTTTTTCTCAAGTAATAGTAGTATAGTGACTCGATCTGCCAAAAAAGGAGGCAATCACCTTTTTTCAGTACTCCATCCTTTCTTCACTTTCGTTGGCAACTCATCGGAAGGAAAGACACACTGCGCAGATTTCCTCTTAGAGTTATCAGGTTCATAGCAGTAGATCCAGCTTTAATCACCTTTAGCTATATCAAATATAGCACTTGATTGACTATTGTCGAATTCTTGAAGTATTTGATGATACACTCCACGCGACAGCATTTTTAAGCATCGCTGAAATTGTCAGGTATCCATCTAGCACAAGGCTTCCTAACTTGTAAAATAGTATATA
>JAOPUG010000120.1:9418636-9441654 GCA_027564375.1 Micropterix facetella
AAGATTAAACGAATTTACCGTGTAACGTTTGTAGCACCCGACGTTTCGTCGATGTTGCAACCGCCGTTATCCAGGGTAGATTGGAGTGCTGTCAATCAGCATTCGTTGTTCTGCGGATAGGCAGCAAACTGCTACTGTTACTATGCAGATTATAACTGTGGTGAATTATAACTGATTATAACTGGCAAGGTCGGCGTGTGTGAATTTTGAAAATCTACTGTGCACATAACAGTCACTGTAAATTGTGAAGTTCGTTAGATACGACGGTCGAACTTCAATAGACACGACCGTTTTGAAACTCTCTACTGCGTGGAATCCTCTTCTTAAAATATTCTCAATGCACATCGCCAAACGCAAGGACGTAATGCAAGATACAGTGAGTATTGTGTGCACAGCAGATTTTCAAAATTCAATCGCGTCAAACCTGCCGCTCCACCACCATTATACTCTACATAGTAACAGCAGCAATTTGCCACTTATATTGACAGCACAGCAGTTACTTTGGACAAAAGCGGTTACAACATCGCCGAGTGTACGCGCTAAATTCGTTTAATCTTATTTATAAAACACCTCAAGAACTAAAGACATTAGAAATTGAGCAAAGGATGCATTTCATAAAGCTGACAACATTTAGAGAAATTATAGAAACATACATAGTGCTATGATAGAATCATATAAATCACTCTATAATTTCTAAAACAGTATTGATGCAGAGGAAACCTTGACCTATGACTATCATGATGGACATTCTTTTAAGTGACTTTACATTCAACCCTAAGAAGAAATTCATCTGCAATCGCATGGTCGGATGATGGAATAACCTTTCAGAGGAAACAGTGTGTCCGGACAGATCAATAAGTTTAAAAGCTTTTTGATACATATTTAAATGAGTATAATAAGTAAGAGATTAAAAACATTGCAATTCAAATATGGGCATATCAGCAATTTGTTGCTCGACCGTAATGAAATTATAATAAAAAAAAGTATATAAAAATAATAAAAATAACAAAATGAAGGCTGTGTAAAGGGTAAGTGAAAGTGAGTAATGCTAGGAGTGCGGATTAGAGAAGTCATCATGGGGTGCAAATGTAGCAATACTCCCCCCCCCCCCATCATTGTGGTTGACAAGTAAACCTGTAAAGACGATAATTAGGTGTATGTTACTGTAAAAATATTACCGAAAGCCATAATATTCCAATTGAACCTTTTGAGATTCTAGTCGGTCGCTGATTGATCGAACATGCCGTTTCAAGCAATCAGAAAGCTTTTTCATAGTCTGGTTTATGCCACTGTCTGTTTGATCGAGACTGCTTATGAAGTGATCTCTGATTTCGCTCATCAAGTTAGTGAAGCAGAAAAAGCAATCGGCTTCTGCATTTTCTGAAATTAATGTACAATTGAGCAAAAAAAATTAAACTGCCAGAAAATGGGCTTCATATACAGCCTTTGTGTTATCATTATTACTGTTTGAGCCAGATTTTGGTTGTATTCTGGTGATATGTTGTATTGACTATGGAAGTAAAAACCTGAAAGCGAAAATCGTTGTCACCCGTCTTTACAGTACTTGGTTTCTATGTGAGACAATACCGCACTCGCACCGTGATAAAGGTCAGTTCGCGATCGCGTGTACACCTAATCGGATATACTGCGGGTAGGACTTTTTCTTCTGAGAGAAGAGTTCAGTGTGATGATTTTTTATAGGTAAAATACTCTTGGACGGACGTTTTGGCAAGCGAATGTTCTCTTGTGCAGTCATTTTCACTTCTCGGCTAATATTTCTCGAAGAACAGTTTGGTGTGAATATAGGTGTTGGAAATCTGGGAAGTTAATTGAAGTACGTTCGAATTGACATCACCGAGCGATCTATGGATGGACATTCTAAAACACGGCTGAACAACTGGGTGAGCCATATAGTATACATTATATTTTTGGAGTAGAGCTAAAGTCTGGAGAAAGCCCCTGGCTGAAACAATTACATTTATTTATAATGTAATAAATAAGTAGTACAAATTATTACCTCTATATAAGACATTGGGATCACACGCAAATGTGTGATAAATCGGCCCAATTATCTCATTCATTCCTTGTACATATCCCAGGCCAGGATTCAATATTGCATAAATAAAAAGCATCCGCTCCACTACTTCCCAATGAGCTTCACAATCATCAGGAAGTGCTTCATAACTTTTGACATCCCTTTCTTTCAAAAAATTTTTGTTGGAGATCTGAAAATAACATATGATTCAATTTGCGTAAAATAGAATTTACATAATTCTGTATATTACAATGTTGGCCTGATGAATTTATAATTATTACCTTAGAAAAGGTAAAGAGTACCCTAGGGTAAAGTTCTAGATTTAAAGCCAGAGGTAAGGGTGTGTGGGGCAGAAGTCGGGTGTAAGATTGTAAATACCGGGGGGTAAGGAGAGCAGTATGACTCCCATATGTATGAGATTTTTAAATATTAACCGTGAATCTTTCTTCAATACAGTTACATGAATGATACTTCTCATTTCAGTCAGGAAAACTGCCATTTTGAAATTAATTAGTTACCTAGTACTACTCTAAAATATTGACTTCTATCCTTCTCTTAATAGCTTATTTTTAAAGATATTTTGACAGTAATTTAGTATAAGAGCTTAAACCTTTTCATCTATTACAAGTTTAAAACAATATTTTGGGAGGGAGGGGGCGATTTCTCGGTTTTCCCCCTTGGATCCGACTTTGGATGTAATGGTCGCTATACACTAGGGTTTCCATGATGGTTATAACCTTACATGCATAACCGACAGCGTCAGTTGAAACACAATGAAAAAAAAGGAAAAAGAAGGAAAGATAGCACAGAGTGGTGTAAAGGCTGGTTATTGCAAAGGAATCAGTTTTCTCACATGAATTTGATAAATGAATTGAGAATCACACCAAAAGATTACAAAAATTATTTGCGAATGAATGAAACAACTTATTTGAAACTTTCATAGTTGGTCACTCCCCTAATCCAGAAACAAGATACTATTATGAGAAAAGCTATATCGGCTCAATAGAGACTGACAATAACATTAAGATTTCTTCCAACAGGGAGAACATATGACTGCCTTAAATTTTCTGCCATTTTATCACTCCAGGCTTTAGACCGATTAATTCCAGAAACATGTGATGCCATTTAAACAGTTCTGGAAAAGGATTATCTACATAACCGAGCAGCAAAAATATAATATTTGATATTCAGGCGGCCATACACGATATACACATATGGGTATAAGGACTATTATAGATTACTTTCATACAGATCAGTGCTCCCAACCAATAGTTCCCGCCACCAGTTAACATGGGAGACCAGTCGTAAAATCAGCCATATACATTATTTGGCTCTCCTTTCTTTTATTGTGTTGTCTGGGGCTGTTTCAAGGTTTATTGAGCCTTGTATCACTTCTGAAGCAAAACTGATTTAGATGTATGCCTGTGGCTCTTGAGTAAAAAAATATCCTTTCCTACTTCTCTTCCAGCCATTAGTAAGTACAAACGGAGCTGCCATGGAATTTACCGACCAGAGTCGGGCCTACTTTTGGGGGATGAGTGGTGGACTCCGGACTAATGACCGGCTGTGGTAGGTTTAGGACAGCTGTCTTGCCACATGTGAGCAACCACCTTACCACCGATCACCTATGGTATCTGCTCTTAAAATTGTAATAGTTGGGCGCCAGGGATCTTCTGATCGGTCCAAAGGATTGTGAATGTACGCTAATTTCAGTTGCCCTTCGTTTGTCTTTAAACCATCATGTCAGTGTAAAGTTATTTGATAAGATACCTCTGTATTAACAAGGCATTCAACTTAAGGACTTAATGTATCTTTTGTGTGTAACTTTTTTGTAACATTTTCTTAAAGAGTACTCAGGTAGCATGGCCTCACAGCACTCATCCACTAGTTTGGAAGCATGCCTGTGACTCTTGAGTATCAAGAGCGTCGATCAGCTATCTGAGAAAATGTGATTGTTTTTTATTTATTTTTATTTTGTTGTGTGGGGATTTTCAATGTTTATTAAGCCTTGTATCACTGCGACCATTTCTGGTCTATTGTGATCGCCACCTAGTATAGTTCCGTGCCAAGCTTTGCGTCGTTTAAGAACCGCAGTAAGCTTTTAGCGCTGGATTGTTTTACCTCTTCATCTTGGAGTTAGTAGCCACCCAGGTGGGTGTTTCTTTTAAGCATCAGCGGACCACATTCGCACATGAGGTGCATGGGAGTTTCCTCTGCATCTTGGCAGAACCTACACACTCTAGTGTCCCGGAGCTTGAGGTTGAACATGTGTCTGTACAGGCCACAATGACCCATAAGCACCCTCACCAGTATGCATAGATTGTTCCTATTTAGCGCTAAAGCCTCATGGGCAGTCTTAAGGTCGTAACCTTTGATTAGCGCTGTAGAATGATTTAAGCCTGGTGTGTTATTCCAGTGGTTGAAGGATTGTTCTAAACATAGTTATTGAGAATTAGGTTTGCCAGGCTTTTTAGTATACCACAGCGAGGTTCAAGGCTATATAACGTTTCCTTTGCTCCCACCTTGGAAGTTCGTCGGCATTTTCATTACCTTCAATCCCTGCATGACCGGCAACCCATCTTAGTACTACCCTATTCTTTTCGCCCAGAGAGTTCAACAGTGCCATGCAGTTTTGCACCAGCTTTGAATAGTGTCCGAGGCTAGTGCTAAAAGAGCTGCCTGGCTATAATATATGTTTACCTTTAAAGTTCCTTTTTTTTAATGCCACTTATAGTCATGATTAGACTCATAGATTGTTCCTGAAAAACCGTGGTGTGCTTTGCTTATTTTTAGTCTCAGAACTTGCAAGTATACCACTGCCTATTCTATTATATGTATGTTTCTCTTTAATTAACTATATACCCTATGACCTACAAACCCCGCATGAAGGGTTAAGTACGGTCAGCAGGCAACTGACTAATCTACCCCGACCATAACAAAAATATAGTTGAACTTTAACATATTTTCTCAATTCCAGCGGCTGTCGACCACAATGATAGATCCTCTGTCCTATCCTGCTGCCCCCGGTGATTCATGGCGCTCGGAGTGGACCCCCTACTACCAGCAGTACAGCAACCAGCAACAGTATGCCGCTGACTCCGGGCGAGGATCTCAGATCTACGGAACTACAGGAAACGCCAATTACGGGTAAATATCTAACGTGGATTAAGTAAACAATTGAGGCTGTCAACTGCTACTAGCAAACCCGGCCACCCCGGAGTGTTTCAACGAACTTTATCGCTACATCACCCCGGAGTGAAACGCAGAGACTTGATGGACATAGACAAATTTACGTACCAAGTTCTACCTCAGCCCGCAAGAGTCTATCCCTTACCACGAGGCACTGGCAATTTTCAGCCAGATTGCTCGGATTGCTCCAAATGCTCCCAGATTTGGTCGGATTCCTCCGACCACCCGTCTGATCGCAGGTTCGAGATCGCTTGTGCGGTCTTCTACCTCAAGCGAGCGGCAATTCTTCACTGGAATTATCGCGGAGACGGGGCATCTTTTGCTCGACATCTCACCCGAGATCGGGTGGCCCACGTATTGTTTCTAAGGGTAAGTAGCTTGAGGTATCTACTTAATCCCACTTTCTTAAGTCGCGTTACGCTTCTAAACCCAATGACAACACAGCCGGTATGCACACCCCCATGCTTCAGCTGTCCAGTTTCGCCCGAGTTTCCGTCCCCAGATCTACCGCACAGCATGTTCACCAGGTTGGTCCCTCTTCGAGGAGGCTCCCGGATAGGAGCTACCCCGAAAGCTGGGCCGACCACGTTGAGAAAATCGGCCATTATAGCCCAAGCTACACGGAACCATTAGGAACCAGTTAGGATTAAATAAACAGTATGTTTAGGTTATAACAATTATGGTGTATGTCTGCTATAGACTATACAATATGCATAGGTCACACTGAAAGTTTCCGGAACTGGCCACCTACATAAACAATTAATAAAAAATAATTACAATATTTGAAAATGGAACTCTTTGGCCGTAGAATAAAGTTTGTTTCATATATCATTTGTTTTTTCATCGTGGCGTCATTTAACTCTTGAAAATGTTCGCTGTATGACTTTGTACGATTTTAAGAGTAATTTAATAGCTCAGCAGAGCCTCGCTCGGCTTCAAACTGCTTTTGGCGATGAAGCACCATGCAAGACGACAATGTATACCTACCTGGTTGCAGAATTCAGACGCGACCGTGTCAATCTCAGTGACGAATTTCATGATGGTCGTCCGTCCGATTGAGAGACAGGCATGTGACCTACCACGAGATTCGGGCATCCTTAGGCATAGGCATGAGTCAGGCGCAATCAATCCTACACAAAAATTTGTCTGTGAAAAAGCTGTGCTCGCGGTGGATCCCACATATTTTGATTGAGGCCTAAAAAACGGGACGCATCACTTTGTGCAATGCCATGCTTACCAGATTCAACAAAGGGGTGTCAAATTTGGTGTGGAACATAATAACAGGTTACGAAGCATAGATCTACCCTGAAACAAGGCAGCAATCGACCATTTGGGTCTTTCAAGACAATCCAACCAAAGTGTGCACGTACACAGCCAAACAAATTTTTGAAGGCGTAAAATGTAGAACTCACGAGCCATCCTCCATTAAGTCCCGACATGGCACTTTGTGACATCTTCTCGTTCCCAAGATTTAAGAACCAATTACGCGGTCAACGATTTTCATCACCGCGAAGAATATGAAAAGTATGTTTCCGAGGTCACCATGGAGGAATTGAATAAATGTTATGAAAATTGGCTTACACATATATATGAAAAATGTATTAACGCTCATGGAGAAAATTTTGAGAAACAACCAATTTATTTTTGGCCATTCAATGTCATTTTTTCTTATTCATTCTGGAAACTTAGGATGTGACTCTTGTAACTTGGCAGATTCCATGACCCTTCAGCTACGCCATGTATGAAAGCACGAAATCCTCTTCAGTTGTGCTCAATCAGCAGACGCAATGATAATTTAATTTTGGTCCATTCGATGGGTATGGTTTCAGCGAGAGTGATCCTGGTTTCCTGAACATATATGCATTTAAACCTGACCATGGAAATGTTTACGGGCAGCGCCTTCATTTGATTTAATTTAGGGGGCGTCCATTAATTACGTGAGCTCAAAATGAGGAGGGGTCTGACAAAATCTCACAAAATCTCATTTAAGGCGTCCCCCCTTCGGGGTCAACGAAAACCTCAAAACTTTTTAATTCAGAGAATATACATTATTATAATATATTAAACATTTTGGATTATAAAATCAATCCCGGGCAGAGACAATATTAAAATAACATTTTATTCGTTTCATATTCGTTTCATACACGTTTTATTCGTTTCATACACTCGTTTTATTATGAAAACTTAAAAAACACATTTTTTGTTTGAAAACACTGAGTTGACGTGCAATACGTCAACTCAAAAAACAGGGTCGATAACAGGGTATTTGAGGCTTTTGATATTAATGCCATCCGTATCCAATGGTGCGAGAGAATGGCTCCCCCATGAACGGGTGTGATCTTGCGCGAATGTAGTTATCAGGCACGAAGAAACTAATTAGGCTATCCATTGTTTTGTTTATTATGCCGTGAACGTGTAGTATCGAATGCATCTCTCTTTTAAATGAAGAGAGTTGTACCCTACCATACTGCATACAAAATTACTCGGATACAAGAGTGGATTGTACCCGTACTGCTTGGATTACAGGAACCTTAGAATCTTTCTCCGGCATCAGACTGTACAGCTCCTCATGTTGTTTCTAAATACTACTTCTCAATATCGAGGCATACAAGCAAATCGTAACTTCACACCGCTGAACGACTTCAAGTTTGCGAATTACAAACCCGAGTAGCCCAAACGATTAACTAGCAAGAGCTGCCATGTAACTATGGTCCGAGATTGGCCATCTCTGGATTTTTCTCTCTGAAAGTGAGAAGTCATGAAAGAGACATCCGCGTTCTGATGAACGTCATCATGGCGCATTTCAATACATTAATTCTCCAATTGTGGGAGACACTCCAGCTATGTCTATGAACGGTGGAGAGCTCCACAAGCCTGCCAGCTGCTGTATCTCCATGGCCAAAGATTGTTATTTTGGGAATCACAGTCACCCACTACCTGCTTGGGGAAAGTTTTCAACACCATACATCCATTAAAAACCATAAACCTGTTCATATACAATAATTTCTCTATTTTCAGCGGTTCTCAATACGGCTATGGCGGCAATGGCTCCCAGATCTATGGTTACACAGGAGAGGGAAGGCCGCATTTCGCCAGGCGTCGATCAGACTTCGACAGTAACTTCTAAACCCTACAAGATTGAACCTAATCTATGGTTCTTCAAGTTGAAGCCATTTCCCATAGAGAATTTACCATTTTGATTCCTTAGACAAATCTGTTAAGAATTTACAACATTTAAATTTGCAGCTTCCAAAGTAAAGCGAGCATCGAATTTAATACCACAGTATCAGCCCCTTTATTCCAATTAAGCATTCTACTGCAGTCTGTTAGGAAATCTTGCAAAATAATGATTTAATAAAATACTATTTCACATTTCTTGATATCGAGAAAGTGGGTTTCTAAAATCTGTTAATTAAGATGCAGCAGATGGATTTTGTAAAACTGTAGACACCCCTCAATTATTGTCTGTATTTAGCTAGCTTCCTGTAATTATGTGACACCTGGCTCGTCTTTCTCGTATCATCTCAAGAATGAAATTTCTGTAGGTCTACCAAAATACTCAATACTTGTATTTATTTCGTATGATTTCGTATAATTTAAGGTTCTCTGCTATGTATAATGCCTACGAACGAACAATCATTCGACGTAACCGCAATGCAATCGATAATTAGGATAACCTAAAAATTTTGCGGCAACCGATAACTGTCAATCATATTATGTAATGTCAGATTGACAGCAGTCCCTCATGGTTAGTGTTGCCATACATCTCGTGACAAGTATGGCATCCCGATAGATTAGTCTCGTACTTGGCAACCCTGTCCATGTCGTTTTAGATATAAGTATAAAAACCTTTCAACGCTAGAAAATAATACTTAGCTCAAGTAATTCTATTTATTCCAAAATCACAGGGACAAGAATATAATATTATTAAACATATAGTTATATTAATGCATGTGTGTTACCTATATTCAAGGTTGCCAACTGAGTGAGAGTTCTGTGCATTCGGTTGGCAGACTTACCTATGAGAATATTAAATACCTAAAAAATTAATATTAATTGTCCTCGCCAAAATTTGTCGTCCATTCGTATAAAACTAAGGCTCATGTATTTGCCAATTTTTTTGTAGGTATGTACGGAGTGTTGTATTCGAATTGTTGATAGATAGGTTTTTGTATTCATAGATCATTGCAATTTTGATGTGGTTGTGGTGTTGAAATAGTGGTGTTGCCAAGAGACCCAAGATTTAACCCCCAAAATTAAAACCGGCAAATTCCAGGATTACACCGAGCAGGCACATCTACACATAGTACCCCACTAGTGAAAAGTTTTTCATGTAACAATCTTCCTCTCATTCAATCCCCACAGACCATTGCCAAAAGAAGAAAGCAGTGATATATAGAACATTATAGTTTGGATATTTAATCGTGTCATCCAAGCCACAGACAAAAAACAAAAATCCAAAGGATTTTGGATTTTTGTCCGGACGGACTGGCAACGCCAAAATTAACTGTCGGGTGAGAGAATCCAGGTATAGATGTGTAACAAAATTCCATTTCTTCATTTAAAGAAGATTTTGGTTCATTAAAATGTAATGGTCGAGAAGTCATTAAAGGATTTATTTGAAGAAGATTCAGGGATTTTTGGCATTGTAGAAGAGCATATGAAATCCCATCCGGTGTGAAAGGCGTTGCCAGACTTGATTTTTCATCTGAGATATGACACGATATATTGTGAGTTAAAAAAAATAACTATTACTCTCCAAGAAAATTAGATTATTGATTTATGTTTAGGTTTAAAATTGAAGTGAAATAAAATTATTACATAATTTATAATCGAAGTTACGTTACGTATGTATGAAAAAAATATTAAAACGAATGACTGCTTTTAATGTGAAGAAATTACGATGTCTTATGATATAAATAAATATAAAATTTATGTAAAATGTTGGATTTTCCTCTCACAAAACTGTGGACCGGGTCAGTTGAAATTGCTCAATGGTTTTGTAAACCACTGCCACAGACATGATCAATAAAATATAATATACGAAAAATAACTAGATCTTAAGAAATGTATTGAAAAATAAATAAAATCCCTTTGCTTTTTGTAATTATAATTAGAAAATCTATATTATGGAGACTCTATTTTTGCAATCCGCTATTTTGACTTTGTTTCACGTCTACCCCCAAATTAACAATGTATGTATATAGCTTCTAAGTACTTCTCAAATCTATCCAATATAATTATTACTGCCAGTCGGTTTCTCACTCTGTGCCAAAACATTTTGACCTACCTTGCAAATTCTCCGAATCCGCCAAAATTGTAATCCGTATTCCGGCTTAGCGTCATTTTGAAGAGGAATATTTTGTAAATAATTAATTTTAAGATTTACCGTATTTACAATTTACGAGTCAATTTATTGAGAATAAAAACCACTAGTGAAATTTTCATGTTCTTTTATTTCACAGGAGGTTTGGTCGAAATAAAAATCAAATGATTTCATCAACTTTTATTATTCCATTTTGCAAACATTACATAACATTATTGCGTCTCAAATATAAAATATCAATCTCAAACAGTGTGCCCTTTATTTATATTTATCTTTAACACGTTCCTATACAGTACGGCCATTACTATAAATGGTGGTCCTCGCAGTATGACACTACGGGATGATACTACAGTACAGTTAAAAACATGCCAAAAACACTATGGTTAAAACAGATTTCTGTAATTTCTGTTGGTGGTCCGGTCCATATAGAGCATCTTTACTGTCATACTACATCCTTTTCGAAAAGTTGTACCATCACGGCACAATATTAAGCAGAAACATGTTCATTACGCAAGCACGCACACATATAAACCTCATATACACATGCAATACAGCCAGGGCTGTGTATTTATATATACAATTCCTCGACACGCTTCGACTCCTGTGGCTTTTCGCACATTCGTCCGAAGTTACTTGCGATTGAAGTTACTACATGCGATTTGTTTCAACAAAGTGTGTGTTTTCAAGCATTTTAATTCATTTCTATACATCAATACAATATTGGATTGTAATAAAATTAAAATGTATCGGTGGTCGACGGAAATTACATGCTCATTCCCGGTTGTTTAAACGGTTTTTTTTTTAGATAAGCTACCCCAACATATTCAGAAGCTTCTAGAAGATGTTTCAATGCCAGAATCTTTGGAGGAATCAAATAAGGACCGATTTTGTGACAACGGAAAATTTGGGTCGTTTGCAGATTTTGTGCCCAACACTGAAGATGTGTCCAAGTTCGGAAAATGAAATGCAATAAGTAAGAAACCATCAAATTATCCTTTAAAATGTATATTACTCGGCCACCTCTTCTAACGAACGCAGTGAAGAAATGACAGTCGTAGTCTGGCCAAGAAAAGACCAGACAAAAGTCATGATAGTTTAGTTAATCCATCATTACTGCCTCAACTTCAAGCACGTTCTAAATAGAATTTTGCATCAAGGGCTCAATTATTCAAAGTCCGATTATTGCAACGTTCGGCTAAGATCATGATGATCCAGCTTCTACAGGCAACTGTAATAGAGGTTGGTCTGGTCACATCGAGCCTATACCGGATTTTCATTTCGATTTGTCATCGGCAGGACTTTGTATGAACGATTTGCACACAAAGCACCATTAGGTATTTTCCAGGTTGTATTGTATTAATTTTGGCTACGAAAAAATCATGTATATGTTTCAGCTTGGAGAGATAAGCAACCGGTGTTTGTCATTACCGAGAAGTTTCCAACAGATATGGAACAAAGTCTATGAAACCACAGGAAGTGTTTTAGTACAATGAGTTCATGGGAGGCATCGATCAGGTCGGCCAGATGATTACATATTACTCCTCTCTCCGGAAAACTATTAGATGGTACAAATGAATATTCTTTTATCTGCTATTCTTATCAGTTCAGAACGCTTTCTACTTATTTAGAAAATATGTATAGAATGATGGTAAGAAATATGTATTTTTACAATTTCGAGATCACATGATAAAGCAGATGTGCAAAATCAACCCTATTCTAAAGGGTAGTGATATTATCAGAAAAGAAAGCATATATAACAGCAGACGCTTTAATAAGGAAATGACAGCATAACATCAAGAGGAACTGACAAGAAAAAAATGCAGTCGATGAGATGAGGGACCACTGGAAAAGAAATCACCTGGGCCAAATACTAAAGGACATTTCTCGAAGTGTTTGCTGCAAAATATGAGAAAGAAGACCAGTTATCAATGTATGAGTTGTCTGAATAAGCCAACCCATTGCCCTGAATGTTTCAACGATTGGCATCGTATCCACGTAAATTATCTTGTAATTTAAACCAATTAATTTTAGTTTTATATCCAAACAAGTAAAAATTAAACTAACTTTGCAAGAATGCTTAAGATTTATTGTTAAATTGTTGATCGTGTTAAGTAAAATGTGAGCGCTCCTAAACTGTAATTTGAAATGTAAGTTTTTATATTTTTTCTGTTTTTATCAAGTTTTTATCGAGTTAACTCGCTTTCTTGTTTGTCTGTTCGGTAAATTTTTTGCAATCGATTTTTAACTAACTTCCCGATAACCGATCATGCTGAAATTTTGCACACATCATTGGTTCTGAAGACAATACAATACAGTATATTCAATATTACGGTAAATCCAATATGGCAGCCACCGCAAAATGGAGGATTACCTTTCTCTTTACAAAGCCCTCGACATGGGTATAAGATGAAAGGGTATGACAAGTAGAATACAATAAGCCATGTGACGTCATTCTAAATCCAATATGGCGGCCATCCAAAATGGCGAAATAGGTAGGGCTCTTCGAAATATGTTGTCTGTTTTAAAAACGTGGTATATTAAAAAAAAACAGTTTCTATTATTATTTTTACGGCTGTGGCAGGAGTGCCGTACCACATCATATAAAATACTATATGACAGTAAGGTGGTAGTCGTATTACATATCACATTTTTCAATATGTGATATGTGAATTTTTCAATAAGATGCAACCAATCCTTGTATGGAATTTTATGTCGCAAAACATAATATATAATAATTCAGTAGATACTGTTGAGGAACGTGTTAAATTAACTTAAAATATAATATTAAATACAGATATTAAATAATATTTTAAAGCTTTTAGATGACACCAAGTACAAGCTTTGAAAATGCGATAAATTATGTAGGTATAATAATAATAATTTGGCACTATATTTTAATATTTTTTTTACAGTAACTGAAGAAAGACATAATGCGTAACTTCAGCTGCCTTAAGAGCGGAAATAAATATTACATTATTATCAATTTGCTTTTAAAATTGCGCTTAAGTTAAAATAAGGTTACAAAACTGTGCAAATATTGTGCCGTTTTTTTATTTTGATTTAATTAGGTTTTTTATGTATTATCAAAATGAGTCCATGAGTACTTAACTGGGTATATCCATGATACACCCAGTTTTTTATATCATAAAAAAAAGCAATGATTAGTGTAGTTATCAATCAACCGCCCGTCCCTTCTTCATAATGACCATTACTGACACTATTAAAAATAACATGTCAATACAACTATTATGTAGGTCCTTAACTATAAAATTGCCGATTCTCAATACCGCCAACTTTGAACTCAAATATCCAGCGTTTGTTTTATAATTCCAAATTTAAATTTATGCCAAATTAAATCTAGTGAAGTTCTGTTTCGAAACTAGTTATTCATTTGTTTTCACGTCATTTGATTTTTCTCGCTGACATTGTTCTGTTCACGGCTATGGAAAAGTTAAAATATCACATTATTTTCAAATATGAGTTCCGCCGTGGAACCCAGCGCTGCAGATACAGCTCGAAGAATCAATGTTGTGTTCGGGCCAGCCACCACTAAGGAATGCACGGTAAATTTTTGTTTCCAACGTTTCCGTTCTGGAAATGTTGATTTAAAGAATACCTAAATCCCGTGGACAACCGGAAACGCACGTCAATAATGAAGAATTGAAAACGAGAATGGATGCGGAGCCATCACAAACCACGTCAGAGTTAGCGGCAGCCTTCGGTGTTTACAAAACAATCTTAATTCATTTGCACCCAATTGGGAAAGTGAAAAAACTCCAAAAGTGGGTACCGCATGAATTGAGTGAAGCCCATCAGCACAAGCGTCGAGTGTTGTGTTACGTTACTCAACTGGCACAATAATGAGGGGATTCTGAATCGTATCATTACTTGCGACTGAAAACTTTCCGTCACCCACCGTACTCTCAAGACCTTGCTCCAACTGATTTCCGCTTTTTTCGGAAGTTAGGCAACTTCTTGTTAGGAAAAAAAAGTTTTCCTTTTTGGATATAGAATGGCAATTTCATAGGTAAGGATAATATATACCTCACACAAGTGACTTTCTTACTGTTTCGATTTATAGACGATCTTAACATTCTCAATCGTTCTAGTTACAGTTTGACTCACCTCAATCACATTATTTTATGTAAATATGAAGGCATCCTCAGAATTCGACCTACATTAATCTTATCATAATATAATATTTAGTATAGACAATGAAATATGGCAGTCCAAATACTGCAAATCACAAAAATGTGTTGTCAATAAAGTTAAATATTAATATTTAGGAAAACATTAAAACTTTATTAATCAAATCGAGAATTTGATTATGAAGTTCAAAATGTGAATATTGATGCTCAATAGATCAACAATAAAAAAAAAGACCTTGAAGCAACACCTATTCCCATTCGTTTACCAAGGTTTCACTGGAAGTATTTCTGCTGTTTTATGTTTGTTCAGTAAAAAAGGACACTTATTTATGTGAGCATAATACAAAATAATGTAAAAAGCACAAACAATTTCAAAACAACAAAAGCTTACAATACATTTATAACTATCACTAGATTGTTTTAAAATTTAGAATAATACAAATTTAGGAATAATCTCTTTAAACGCACTGTTTGGATTTAAATTGGGTGACTAGACTAAAAAGGAAATCACTTGTTTTACATAAAATTATCATGTCTGGAGAGTTCACTGAGTTGAGTGTTTCGACAGAGTAATTTAAATTTGACTATCCAATTTAAATTAATGTGCTGTTTCGATTGCGCGGTGACTTACCTTAAAAATTATATCGCATGAAGGTTTACTGACTCTTTATTTAGATTGTTGCACCCATTCTGCCCCCGAGCTTTAGTTTACCGGTTGTTCTTACCAAATTGGGATCTTTAAAAATACAGTAGAGTATTGATTATCCGAATGCTGGTCAACCGAAACGTCGGTTAACCGACGCATTCGTCGGTTAACCAAAAGCATTTTCGATTGGCAAGTTCAAATTTGCGGGCCAAGCTGAAATTACGCTAGTGGCCGTTAGTAACGCCGCAGCGATACACCGATTTGTCTTCATTTGTCTACTGGCCTAAGTGAATAGACTCTCGCAGGCAGTGGCTTGTGAGCCATCGCTTGTGACAGACTGTGCTGTTGTTGATTGTTCCATTTACACTGTTAGCAATGTCGTCTAAGTGTAAGCGTGTTGTGCTTAGTCTTTCTCAAAAACTTAAGCAATAGAACAGTTGAAATGATTGAATTGAAGTGGATAAAGGTTATTATTGTTATTATTTTTATATTTGTTGTGTAGGGCTTATTCAAGTTTTATTGAGTCTTATATCACTGCGACCATTTCTGGTCTATTGTAATCGCCACCTACTATAGTTCTGTGCTAAGCTTTGCATCATTTAAGAACCGCAGTAAGCTTATGACATTGGATTGTTTTACCTCTTCGGCTTGGATATAATAGCCACCCAGGTGGGTGTTTCTTTTAAGCATCAACAAGCAATATTCGCAAATGAGTTGCATGTGGATCAAGCTTAGCTCAGAAGTGTGGAGTTGGAAATGCAACAATATCGGATATTAAAAAGAACAAAATTTGCGTGTCTACCTAACAGGGAAGATGGAACCTTGCACAGGAAAACAATGAAAATGGCAGAAAATCAGGATCTAGACACTGCATGGCTCATGCAGGTACGTGGCCAAATGCAACCAATAAGAGGTCATTTGATTTGTGAAAAAGCTATTGAAAATGAACAATAAACTAGGGTAAGGATAATATTAAAGCGTCTATTGGCTGGCTTAAACGTTTCAAATCTACACACGGAATTAGGGAATTAAGACATCCGTGGGGGATCAAAGAATCTTTAAAAATATTTCTAGATCAGGAGGGCTATGAAAACACCAATGCAGACAAAACTGGCCTATATTAGAAGAAGATACCGACAAAATTGCTAGTTTCTAAGAAGGAAATGTCAGCGCCTGGTTTTAAGGCAAGCAAATCCTGCATCACAGCTATAGTATGCAGAAATAATACTGGAACACATAGGTTACCTTTGCTAATCACAGGGAAGTTTAAAAATACACAGTGTTTTAAGAGAATTAAAATTTGCCCGTCACCTACAAAAACCAAAAGAATTCCTGGATGAAAACAACCATTTTTATCGAATGGCATGACACTGTATTCACCCCAGAAGTTAAAATGCATCAACTTAAAACTGGGAACTTTGGAAATGTTTTCTTGTTGATTGATAACGACCAGAGTCATCCCCCAAACCTTTCACTTGAAAGAGAAAACGGCAAGTTTAAGGTTGTTTTTGCCTCCCAATGTTACCTCAATTCTCCAAGCGATGGACCAGGGTGTCATTGAAAGTTTTAAACGGTACTACAAAAAGGCGATGGTTTTGATCAAGCAAGAAGATAAAACCTTACTCCAACTCTACAAAGAAATCAACATAAAGGATTGCTATGTATGTATATGGCATCAGAAGCCTGGGCTAATGTCAAGAATGTTATATTTTAAAAAGCTTGAAATAATCTGTGTCTTAACAGATATGCTGTTATCACAGCTGAATAATCAGAAAACAGCCAATTCTTATCGGAACTGATTAGGCAGATAAAAGAATATTCAGTATTTGAATAAGACGCAGACCTGGATACAAGTTGATAACAGATGACGAAATAATAGCCCAAGTCCCAGAGAACGATGACGATGACGAAAAGCCTAACAACGATGACTATGCGGAAAAGGGACCATCCACTGAGGGAAGCTTTTCAATGCCTAGAGACTGCTATGAAGTGGGTAGGACAACAAGAGGAGTGTGATGCTGTTCAATTGATTTATCAGTGAAAAAACGAGTCTCAGGACTAAAGGAAAAAAACAGATTTATTCTACTATGCCTAGGTCTAGTTAAAATACTAACTGTAGCCATTTATTCTGATAGCCATTTAAAAAGTTTTGTTAATGTAATTTAAGATGTATGGAAATAAATTTGTACAGTTTTGTGTTTGGTAGCTTGGTTTTTGCATTGTATTTCTTATTTTACGACCCTTCAAACAACTGTTCGATTTTTTCTGCAAAGATTCGGTTATCCGAAAAATCACTTATCCGAACACCCTCAATCCCCAATTGTTTCGAATAATCAACGCTCTACTGTAAGTCATTGTAATTTTATTTATCCCGTTTTTAGTTTTTCATACAAATTGTATTTTAACAGCTTTCTATTTAGTTTCAATTACTTTTAATCTTTAAAAATATCAAAAAGTGTGTCATTATAGATATAGGTTAAAGAGTTTCTGTATCCTGTGATTCTAATGAAAAATTAAAAGAGACTTTGGAAGTATAGAAAATTGCACTGATTATAGATGATCACAATCCGAAATGATGATAGTCAAATATAAAAACTCTGAATCATAATATTAAAACATATATACACTAAATTAAGATAAAATACTGGCAGCCACATTATCAACAGTTCTTACAATTAATATAACACAGAAGCATTGTATTTAACAAAAGAGTGTAGACTGTGTAGATCACAATTTGAGTAGATTTATAACTATATTATATAGTTACAGTTACAAGTATAAACTCCAATAATAAGGAAAGTACAAAAAGTGTATTGCTTGTGTATTTTAGTTTTAGGAGTTACTATAATTAGATATATCGATAGTAGTGTGCACTCAAGAGTTTCAGTGGGAAAGTTAGAAAATTGAGTGTTTTTATTTATAACAGGAAAGTATTTGTATGTCTTCAGTCAAGTCATTCGCGTATTTCCGCATCGAATATGCTGGAACTACATTAATTAAAATAAAAATATACTTTGTTCTTTTAATAAATCGAAGATAAAGCGCATGTTTTCAACCTTAAATGTACACTACTATGGTCATTTTACCATGCAAATATATGCTAGTTCTCTTTAGTAAGTATTTATTTGCTGCATTATACTACTGATAAGAGAACTGGCAAATGTTTCCATAGCATAAATAAAATACTTACAATTACATCTTTAAGGCAGCATTACGCGTATCTTGCGTTCGATTTCACCACGGCACATCGGACAGCTATCGTTTACGCTCTCGGCACACTTCTGACAGCAGCATAAGTGACCGCAGGGGATGAAGATGACAGAACAGCTCTCCTCCATGCAGACGACACATTCGCTAGTATTCATATTTAATCCGACGACAGATGGTTCCGTTTTGACAGGAGATGCATTTGGGGTATCAATTGGGGTTTCTGCCGGCGACGAGGTGGTCGAGTTAGTCACCAACGGCGCTGACGGTTGAATGTGACAGATTTTTTCGTATTCTGCCGCTTTTTCTTCGAGGTACAAGTGTATAGCCTTCAAAATCGCTACACGATCCGAGTTCAAAGTTATGCCGCACATCTTTAGATCGTCGGATGTAATCGTTTGTAAATGCTCTGGTGATTGGATCAATTTTACGAGGAACGGCAAGCAATGAATAACGCCTTCTTGTAATAGATTATTCGCTAGTAGTGGATCTAGTGTTCGTTGAGCTGCAATGACGGGCGTCGGGACAGAATCCATTAGCTGCTGATAACTCCTAAGCCAAAAGTTCGGCGCTGCTTCCTCCCTTTCCAATTCCATTATTTTTAAAGTTTCCAATAATTGCTCGCGCCGCATTTCCTGCTGCGATAATAATTCCACTAGTAAATAAGATAGTTGCAGGCGTTGATCAGATAGTTTCTGCATGTTGTAATCGAGGTGGAATTTACTTTTCTCCATTTCCATTGCGGATAACTTCGCGAGGTTCGTTTCTACGATCGATATTTCTTGGATAAGGCTCCAAGAGCGAGAATCGACGCGTTCAAGTAAAGAAGCGACGGCTGCTTTCTGCACATCCTCATCGTGCAGCAATTGCTGTACGAATGCAGCCTGCAACTCATCTTTCGCAGTCAGCATTTCACTCAACTGAGCAGACGCTTCTAATTCTTCGATTAGGAATGACCGATGCACCTCGCTCTTAGATTCTCCATATTTTTTCACACTCAACTCTTTGAGGTACTCTTCTTCAAGAAGAGCTCGCATTGCATCGAGCGTGTCAATAGTGCGTATCTCGGCGTTTGTTCGACACATCTCAATCAAACGTTCCTGCTCTCTACGGTCGTATTCGAGCATCTGCTCTATCCGCTGTGGATTCGTGCTATTCATCTCTGTCAATTTTGAAACGATTTCATCGATGGCCACTTCTTCGCGCTGAATCTCCTGAATGAGCGCCGAACGCTCGCTCTCCCGCTGCTGCTGTATCTTTAAAACTTCGGAATCGATACGCGTCTGCTCCTGTGTCAAAGTCTCTAAGAAATTCTGCCGCTGCTTTTTTCCCGCTTCGTGAATTTGGCTTTCGAGCTTTATTAAATTGCGCTCGTATTCCTCCCAAGCGGTTGTCGAAGTTTCTTTTTTGTTGAACGGGTCGAGTTGCTGAGCGTTATCGACTTCGTGTATCGACATTTCATCTTCGTTCGGTGTCGTATAATCGACGCCAGATTGTTGCGATAGAAAGCGCATTATTTCCTTAGTTCCAGAAACAGCCACATCTTTTGGTGGAAACAGGAACCGCTCGCCGTCTAAGTCAATTAAAATCAAGTTGGACGCGTTACAAAGCTCTGGGCATAACCGTGTCAGATTATCATTTTCCGTTAAATACAATTTGCGCAATCGCTTCAAATTACCTAACGTTGCCGGCAGTTCTTTCAATCGATTTTGCGCTACGTTCAAAATACGCAAATTCATACACTCACCAATCGAATCCGGCAAAAACTTCAATTCGTTATGACTCAAAACCAATTCCCTCAAATTGATTAAATGTCGTATCGAATAATCGAGGCTGTGGAACCGATTTTTACTTACGTTTAATGTCGTTATGCAGCTTAAATCGCTCAAATTACCCCCGTGCTCCAGCGTGGACAGCATATTGTCTTCTAATAATAGCGTTTCTTTTCGAAAAACCTTACAAATCGAGTAGATGCCTGCGGGAACGGTCTTCAATCCGCAGCCGGATAAATCGAAAATTGGTTCAGGAGACTCTCGCGCTATGTACAATTTCCTCTCGTATTTCTGTTTTAAGTCCTCGTCGTCGACCGCGCGTCGTCCGAACATCGTTAGGGTGAATCCGCAAGGAGCAGAACAACCCATTTACTAAACACAAACTTCGACCGCAACCGCTCAAATGAAAACGAAAAACGGGTGAAACTGTTATAAACTCTCATTTGTATTTCGTTTCATCAATTCCAACGTCATATCCGTTAAAATAGCGGTAATTTTCGCGAAATTACTCGGCTAAATGCGCCTTACAAATAATTGAATTGACAGATAGTGACATTTTGCGATTTTGACATTTCGCCGTAGTGTTCGACAGTGAGCGCGGTGAAAATAAATAGGTTGCTAATAGTACGTGTCCAATAATCGCAATCGAAGAATCATTATGAAATTATTACATCCTACCATTGATTATAGAATTATATAATCAAAATATTACATTTATATGAATAAGGTAAGGTAGGCGCCTAAGTCACCGTTGAATTATATATAGGTATATATTGGAGATATTTGGAGATAAAATGTGAGGATTGATGACTTTTGAGATTCAGGCGTCATCAGCCGAAGTATTCTTGGGCGTCGCGGCAAAACGCGGCCGCGGAATGTGAAAGAGAGAGAGAGAGAGAACGAGAGAGAATGCTCGACATAGACCACCAACATTGTCCGATGACGCATGATAATTACAGACAGCTTTAGGAATAGAAAGATAGCGCGAAGGAGAACGCGAATTTCGAGCGTTACGCGTATGCGATCAGGAAGTGAGTCAGGGATCAGCGTAACTAGGTATATATTATGATATTTAGATCAATGTTACTAGGTAGATAAGAAATAACCTAGGTACCTAGGTAAGAAAAATATAAATTTTAGAGGTAATAAATAGATACGGTTGGGATATAAAAGCTAATTTTTATTTGTCATAATTATATTGTGATTTGTGAACTGTAGTAGGTATTTTTAGTGGACATAATATATTATTGTACAAATAAATTGAAAAGCAATTGTTGAGGTTATTTATTTATATAAAAAGGTCACACAGAGGGTTTCTAGAATCCTCGTTCCTATCAATCGTATCTAATCAATTATCCCTCGAGTCTCTCCCCGCCGCTTAGAGGGATTTTGACTTTATCGGTGTATGCAAAGGCCGTCGCTAGGTAGACTAATGTGAAACCACATTAGCCCTCTACTTATGATTCCGCCCCTTAGGATCCATTAATTATGTAACGTGTTTCGAACCGAAAGGTACCAAAATAAGATGAAAATATTTCAATATACAAATTTTTATTTCAATTTGTTACAAAATTTCATTTTTGTTGGCTTTCCAAAAATTTACCAGCCAGGACACTCGTGAAGACGGTTTAGCTTGGTAATATCAATGGGGCTAAGTCCAATGCGCTGTCCGATTACTCCGTCAAATGGCTGAAAATAATAATAAATATAATTGAATTCGTTTTTATATTTGATAAAGTCACTACCTATGGGTGATTCTCCAGAAATCTGGAAATCAGGCGACCGTAATTAGAGCTTTTATTTAATTTGGAAATTGGAGAACCATTGCCTGCTATTTTTTCCTTACAGATATTCATTCCATTCCTTACAGACACTTTGCAATAAAATATCTGCAATTGCTTCAGTTTTGTAAATACATTTTATTAAAAATGCGCTATGGTAATTTGATATGTTTGCTAAGCACTTGGTAATGAGAGTTGCCGCCACAGTAATGAGAATCGTGAGTGGGGTGATTTAAATTTGTATAAAATTATAAATAGGTATAACAAAAATGTTATATTCTTTTATAATTATCATTTCAGTATGAATAATTTAATTACTAAATGTAGGTAGGTACGCCAGACTTGATCCCGCGTAACAAACCTGCCTGCTCTGCTGGCCGGCTCGCTAGGCAAGCAGTTGATATGGGGAAGAAGGAGCAAAAATGTGTGGTGGATATCAAAATTGTGGCAAAAGTCGCCTAAAACATCTTTTCTCCAGCGATATTTTTTGAAAAGTATGATATTGGAGTAAAGCTCTTCAACCGGGGTTACGCGCTGCAAGAGTGAACTGGCAAAAATGTAATGGGACATTTTTGGTGAAACGCTTTACCATCGTCAGTTCGAGGCGCTTCTTCTTTTTTTATTTGTGGCAGTTCCACGCCCCCTCTAGCTAAACAGTCCTAAACCCTCCATCACCCTCCCCCCTCCTCACCCTCCTTAGTCCTAAACCTTCCATCATCCTCTCCTCCTCGCCCCCTCTCCTATACACCCCCCTTTCACCGCCCCTCACCACTCACACCACCCTCCTTTTCCATTTCCAAACCACTGCTTCCTAACCCTTCACCACTCTGTATTATTGACACTTCTGAAACTAGTGTGTGAGAGGGGGACAAGGGGGTTCGGGTGGGTGGGGGGTGATTGGATTGGTTAAGTTG
>JAOPUG010000120.1:9494714-9507405 GCA_027564375.1 Micropterix facetella
CCCCCCCCCCCCCCCCCCCCCCCCCCCCCCCCCCCCCCCCCCCCCCCCCCCCCCCCCGAATTTTTAAAAAAACATGTCACGTAATTAATGGCAACCTTAGTTTTTCCATAGCCTAGTTATTGCACTTGCATAAGACTATGGTTTATTTTATTTAAATATCACATTTTATTATAGTAGTTAAAAATTATCATTATTTGCTGGCGGATTGGTTAAGCAAAACACAATCACAAAGGCATTAATTTTTTTTCTTTATGCTTAAATCTATTTGAGACAAATGGCCAAATAAGATATTTGGTAAGTTGAGACCAAAGATCAGACAAAAATACAGCGAGAATGGCTACTTTCATCATGATGGCTCTTAGAACTGTAATGGCTCTAAGAGTCATCTCATCACTTAAAATCAAATCAAAGAGTGCATTGGGATGCACTCAATCACTAAAAGACCTCTGTTTAAAGATAGAGTGAATTTACGCTGCGTGCCTAGCAGCCACACAGATTGATGGAAATAAAACAGCCAACCTATTGGCTTTAAAAAGGAGTGCTGCGACAAATGATAAGTCCGGAACCATTCTGCGATTATCAAAAGTCACAGCAATCCAAAGGATAGTCAACGACTCGCCGATACTGGCAGATTAAACCAGGATAAAAAGTTGCAAAAGAGTTAATAAAAAAGCACTTGCATCAGAAAACAACAAATTTACTAAAATTAGGCAAGAACCAGCTACGCATACTACAGGATAATGGGTTATCATAAATCGTAAAATAAGCATCTAAATTGGATGGGACTATCTGAGATCAACCTACACTGTGCAGATTTTGGCTTGACCACACTAACAGTCCACAATAAAACTTTGGTGGGACCACACTAACAGTCAACACCAATGCCCATTATCGCGATAAAAACTGGCATAATTTTTTCCTCAAATTAATGCAATAAACTGAGTGGCCACACTTTAACGGTCAATGTCAATGTCCATTATCGCCATAAAATATGGAGATAAATGTTCCACAAATCAAGATGGATGCAGAAGCTGCTACACTGTATTTTATGAGTGTAAATTTTTATTATAATAATATGTTTCATCAAACATTCAATTGTTCAATTTGAAGTATTTCCAGGAACTCAATCACTCTTTCATTTGTTACTCATAGCCATAGAATCACTCATAGCCATAGAATTCGTAGCCGCAGTCATCGTCGATCAACAGTTGCTCCGAACGGGAAATAAACACGGGTGATCCTGTCTGCGGTCACGGTGCATAATGACTGTAGGTGTGGCATATATTGTCGCGATAAATCTCTTTGATCTGCGCCAGAAAAATACCTGTTAGAAAAATAATGATCTCTTGAAAAATACCGCCATCTGGGCAATCGCCCAATGTCAAACAGCATTATGAATACCGTTGAAAATTATCGCAATAAGGTGTGGCTACACCTATGTTTAATGTCCATTAATGCGATAATAACGGCGTTTGCAGTTAGTGTGGCCCCGTGTGAGTGAACCGCTAATGCAATCAAGGATCAAAATCTAGATCATACTATAGTTTCTAGATCCAAGTGAGATCGAAGAAATTGTTCCCTCAAAGATATTAGAGTTTATAGAAAGCCCAGGACTGGGTAACGAACTGTAAGCAAACGGACGCACAAAGATCTGCAAAGGTCGCAGTATACTTAGGGCTCAGAAGCCAATGGATCTCCAACGCATCTAATTTGAACCTAAATGTATTTATAATTCACGCTTTGCATCTAAAGTTTCAGAATGTTCATAATCCATGAAACAAACGTCGCCAGCGACTGCGCTTATCGTTCTACGGGTTAAACAGTATCTGAACGAAAATGTTAGATTGAAGAGACCCACAAGAAAATGCATATTATGCATGAAAACGAATTAAATATGAGTGTCAAACATTGCGAGGTCACATTTGCCTAAACGCCAGCCTTCGCCCCTTTGTTGAGTATATTTGTAAGATTGGCCAGTGGCTCCGAATTCTCCGTTACATTCTTTAGCGCATCCCTACCACCTCTTCTGTAAAAGTCGTTTTTTTCTCCGTATTTCCTGCTGTAGTTGTATAGCATGCTGACTAGTTGGTCGGGGGATGAAGCGTTGCGTAGATCCGCTTTAACGTCATATTTTGTCTGCGTTTTTGATGGCGGATGCTGCCTGCTGGGTCCGTACGGACTTCGCAAACCTTCCGGGATCGCATCCGCCTTCATATTAACGAGGGTAGTATTCACCACTGAACAGTCAATCTGCATCATTGTTACAAAGCCGGCTGGTATGGATTCTGAAAGAGGAAATAAGGATAACAACACTATTTACTCAGAAGATTTTACTCAGAAGATTTTACTCAGAAGATTTTACAGGAGATTTTTCATCGATAGTAACAGTGACAAACTGGTTAGAAATGAGATTATGTGTACTAAGACTTTGAGAAAGACACCAATCTGAACCCAAGATTCTGCCTATATTTACTCTGATTGTACGTTTCCATAAGATACTTACGATTATAATGTTTAGCGGGCATCATTAGGGACATCTTGGGTGGTAGTGTATTGTTGTGCGATTTGGCAGGTAGCAGTAGGTGATCTGCGCCATTGAACGCCACAACATAGAAAGTGTCTTCTTTCCTATCCAACTCTGCTAAGAACTCTGCGAACTCCGATTCATAGAGATCGACCTAGGACAAAAGACAACCGATTTAACCCCTATGCTGCGGCCCACTCCGATCGGAGTCGCGAAGAAACCGAAAGCAGCTTTGACGTACTAAAATGACAAAATAAATGAAGTTGTATCCCATAGACTAATTTTATTGTATCGGTAAATATTGATAATAAAGGCAGCCACCATCGTCAAACAAAATAGTTGTCCTTCATTTAATTTTTATACAGTTACTTGAACTTTCAACTATTGCTTGGAAGGCATGTATCGGTTGTCGCTGTTATGTTATGTTATGTTATGTTATGTTACTACTCTTCATTGCAAAATTTCACAATGGGCAGTTTTATTATCATACAACAATTTATTACTACCAACCCTACTATGAAGTGTTTATATGTATGTGTGCATGTAACATGTGTGCCGGTGTATGTCTTGTTATTGCATTCGATTGACAGAATTCAAATGTAATTCTGTTAATTTTGAAAATGGTGACCCAGCCGGGAATCGAACCCAGAACCTTACAATTTTAAGATCAGGCGACCTAACTTTTTAATCAAATTAAGTCAATGTAGATTTTAGGCCAATTTTTAAGTGAATTTAGTATTTTTTATCATTTGTTGCATCCTATTTTATGAAAAAGATTAGTAAATAATTGTTAACTACTTTGTTAACACTCTAACTATTTTATATTGATTTTTCAATTAAACAAGGGTGAAATCTTGTTAAATACGAAAAACACTGTGGCGGCCATGGAATATGGACTTATCTTAAATATTACAAGTTCTAGGTCTTCCTAATTCATACGGTTAGAATAAACAAAACATTTTCGTATTAATTTCATATTTAAGGGAGCTTCATAACAGAAAGTAACCAAAGACTTAAAGAAATGGTTAAGTAATAAGTACATTTTGGAGATATACCTCACCGCCCGCCTTATGCACATTTCTTCTTTTCGTTAATCCGAATTTAGATTTTCGTTGATACGGTTCAGGTTGAGAGGAATCTTCTGCAGGGAATAGGTTGCCCTTCCTTCTTAGCAAACGTCGCTGTTGGTTGGCTGGCTTCCTTTGGAAGTCACCAGTATTCAAGTCTTCGTTCAAACCCATTGACATACTAATGAGATCATCTGAAATAGAACAGTAATAAGTAAATGCAATACGACCACTCTCGTTCTATATGGATTACAGCAAGGCATTTAATTCGCTCGACAACTCCCTTTTAATTAATTGACCTCAGATTCTCAGAATCTTCCTGCAAATAGCTCTCCAGCTACCTAGCTAATCATTATCACAAGTTTATCATGAGAGATCGACAAAGCGCAAAACACTCTCATCTTTTTGAGAGGTGGGCTTGAGATATACACTTTACATAGTTCAGCATTTGAATCAAGGAGTTAAACAGGCATCGGGCGGCTCAGGGTCGAATGGTTCCATTCAGCTTGGATCTGATAGCCAGTTTGTATTTGTTGGTCGGCTTATGGTTCAGCTCCCATCCGGTAGCCTCCTCGAAAATGAAAATACCTTGAAAGGCCTCATTAAACTATGTCTGCAGTTGTAGGCAGTTGTGATCTGCAGTGCACCGCCTAGTCTTAGCATTAGCCTTGTTTTGAATATTTACGAAGGTATATCGAAGTCAATCAAATCAGCTGATTAGCTGGAATAATGTAAGTCACATCGTCCCTTACCTCAAAAAGAGGCATATCTATTTTTTACCAAATATTCAGGAGAGGCAAAAACGTCCCCCTACTGTCGGATGAAATAAAAATTAATTTTCTAAAATTAATTTTCATTTATTTGCGACTCCTGTCTCTCCTGAACATGTGATAAAAAATTCTAAACTTCATTTTCATTTAAAGTAGATAGCCCTCTTTGTGAAATAAAGGATGATGTATGGCATTAATCAGCCAAGTTAGTACCTCGATCCGTTTCTTCCCAACTGATTTATTTGATGCTCATAGTACACATTTATCACTCACCCATCATAAAATCATCGTAAGGAATATTTTTCTTCCTCCACATACTGGTAGGCTTTTTCGTGATATTCAGGCTGCTGTATCCGATCCAGCTCTGCAGCTCTTTGGCCATCCTGATACTCTCAGACTGATTGATGTAATGCGGCGTTGAATTCAACCCTGGAAAACTGTCGGTGTTGGTCCGACATGGACTGTCGTTTATTGAGTTGTTCGCCGGGTAACCTATGGAGAAAAGAGAATGTCTTAAGAGCACCTTAGTCACAGAGGCGAATTATGAAATATTGAATGACAAAAAAGTGAGTTTGTTTTATTTTATTTATAAAATAAGCTAGTTGTTAGGTTTCCCTACTCTTGGTACTGTAAAATTGATTTCACATAATACTATGATAACAAAGGGAGCAATTGCGATTGCTTTTCTAATAGGGCTACTGATTCAGAATGAGAGAAGAACTACACCTCCAAAAGAACTATGCCAACCATCGAATTTACATCAATTCGGATAGCCAAGCAGCCCTTTTAGCATTAACTTCGGACACTATAAACTCAAGCTGGTGTAAAACTGCGTGGAACTTTAGAACTCCCTGGTCATGCAGGGATCGAAAAAAACGAAAAAGCAGCAAAGAGAACATTATACGGCCCTGAACCATGCTGTGACGTACCAAAAAGCCTGGCAAACCTAATGCTCAAAACCCAATGTTTAGAATAATCAGTTAACCAACAGGCTTTAGTACTAAATAGAAACAATTCACGCATGTTAGTGTGGGCGCTCACGGGGCGTTGTGGCCTGAACAGAAACATGTTCAACCTCAAGCTCCGGGACACTAGAGTGTGCAGATACTGCCAAACTGCAGACGAAACTCCATTGCACCTCATGTGTGAATGTGGTCCACTGATGCGTAAAAGAAACACCCACCTGGGTGGCTACTACCTCTAAACTGAAAACCTAAAACAATCCAGCGCCAAAAAGTTACTGCAATTCTTAAACAATGTGAAGCTTAGTGCTACTATAGTAGGTGGCGATCACAATAGATCAGAAATGGTTGAAGTGATACAAGGCTCAATACATCTCGAACACAACAAAATTAAAAATTAATAGGAGGGAAAGAATATTGCTTATTTGGAAGGAACAATACACACCAAAGAACTGTCTGCCCATATCACTGATGTCAGTAGCCTATAAACTTTTAAAAACGGGTACTGACCCAGAGAGCAGGCCCTCGTTATTTTATGTTTCTGTTATGTGTGTATTATATCCCCTAACTGGACAAGTCTAGTTTTGGATTGCATACTTTTGCATTTGACCTGCTTGTGTGTGTTTACATTTACATTTACATACATGCTTGTCCAGTTAGGGTAAAATCCACTCGTGGATGTGTCACTATTGTATTATCTTGGTAAAGTATACATATTTAAAAAATATAATCTATACAATATCAGTTTTGAGCAGTGCCTGTTACAAAATTATTGTGAATAATGAAGGATGATCATAAGAAATATTATTTGTATTATTAATGAGAATGCATATGCACATATCATAGATCATGGCAGTAGATACTTTATACTTAAACTCTTTTAAAATAATTGAAATATTCAAATGAAATTAAAAAATAAATTAATAATGGTAGTACTGAAATAGCAAATACTTAGGTAATCTCATAAGTAAGGTCTCCTATTTTTTTATAAATATAAAAATCCGTTTGCTTTTTCCCCCCATTTTCTTTTCTTTTTTCCCCTGTTAAAATCCAGTGAATGGTGATTCGGTAAACCTAAGGAACCAAAACGCAGAGATCATCCAGAGTCTGTCGACTGCCTTTGCGACTGTATCGTCGAAATTGACGATCTTCCGCTCCTTTGTTCGTCGTGAATTTCAGTACGACCAGCTGTAAACTCTCTACACTACTTGCGAACATTTTTTACATCCACCCACAGCTCTCCATATACAATTCCGTCAATTCGTGATGAATTTCAATCGGTTCAACGCCTTTTGCGTTTAAAAACCGAATAACTGCGCTAACTTTGCAGTTGGCAGCAGCGTCCAACGAGAGCTAAATTCTCAATGGCTGCCAAGCCAAGACTGAACGTCCTAGCGAGGCGCATGCATGCTTGTTTGGGAGTGGGGGGAGCAACAATCACAACAGTACACAACAGTACACAACAGTATGGCTAACAGCCGCACAAACAGTTTCTCTCTGTCCCCAACGTTATGGAGACCTGACTTTTGGGACTACCCTCATATCAATGAATTATAAGAATCTCTAACATAAATATTATTCCGATAAATAGACACAATTAAATAGTCAAATTTAATAAGTACCTACTTAGATACAAAATAATGTAATCCGACAACTACTAACGAAAGGCGTACTTCTCAAATTTGCCCAAGTTATAAGACGGGTTACTTGTCAATATCTCCTTCTGTTCTCAAATTGAAAGTCATTTACTAATTTAACGTCGTTAGGGAGGAGATTGTATTACCCAATACTCTTTTGGACATATAGTAGGGATCTACTCCGCGTGTTGTCATAATGAATGTCAGCATTTATTGAGGTCTCTTCTAAATAATGTATGGCACTGAAGTATATATGCAAATATATGGTCATTATTCCTTCGTCATAAAGTATTCTTTGAAATAAGTTCTAGTCTACAATTTATATAGACCTCGGAGTGCTCTCTTTTGTAGATGTGTAAACGGCTTTGGTGCTCCTGTGTGTATTTGCGCTGTAAATGCATGCACAGGTTAGCGGTCGAAATAATAATGAATTATAATAAACGTTGCGGACCACACAAAAAACATCAAAAAACATTCACAAAACATCAACCAAACAATTCAGTCACACAAAAAAATAGTAAGAAACATCGCAGAGAGAAGACCGTCTCATTGAAAGACCCAGCCGAGGCGTAGGAGGAGATCAAGCGGGCCACACGAAACAAAGCCAGCTATACCTGCGATCGGTTCTCAGGTGAGCCCAGAATCTTATGATATAAAGTCAGGTGACTAACCGATTACGTCACTGGGCCTGGTAGGCATGCCATTCCACACTAATGTCCTGACTTAAATGTGACACGGCACATGCACGTAACACCACCCATCACACTATCAAGTTTTGGCCAGGCAGTGCTTTAAAAACTGGGTATTATTAAATATTCGTTGGTACTGCTGACAAGAATAACTCTATTAATCGAAGAGTTTCTGCTGTCACAACAAGCAGAGTTTCAACCTGAAAGGATTGGATGCGAACAGGTGCTCGGGATTACTGCTCATGTGTGAATTGTTTTCAACAAAAATTAAAATGGGGAGCATTATTCCTTGACCTTTATTCTGCTTATGATGATATAATATGGAAACTTGTAAATAATTAAGTGCCAAATGACCCTAAATCTGATTGCAACCGTGCTTTACAAAAGTAAGTGCTGAGTCCCCCTGAATGGTCGAAAAATTCACTAATAAATTTTGAACATGGCCTCCCACAGAGTCTGTCAAGTCCCCAATCGTGGGCCTGGATGTTGGCTCACCTCGGTTTCACTGAAAATGATACATAATAATACGGCTTTATGAACCGATGATGTCTTTCTTACTTATTGATAAATCATTGAATGTGTCTTCGTAGTCCGTATCGGCTAAAAGTGTCCGTCGAGCTCCTTTTTCCAGAAAAGGTGTCATTGAACGAGAACCTCGTCCATTTATCCAACCAGTACTGCAAAAATAACCATAGATAAATTTTTCTTCTTCAACATTAGGTATTTTCTTATCGAGGCCGCCAAACAAGGATATTAATTATTACTTACCCGTAACTTCCAAAGTTTATGGAGACCATGAAGGCCATAGCAAGCAGCATGGCGATATTTCGTTTGGGCATCAGCATTCTTCCTACTTTGGGAATTTTGCAGAGAGGTTGACCATAGCTGTAGGCCGTTGGACCTTCTCCGAGACGCGCCTTCAAAACCTGGTTCTCCCTGCGCAGTCTCTCGTTCTCCAGCTGTACGGCTGCTAATTGTTGCTCTAAACAAACTACATACTCCTTCTTCTTCTTCCGCGACTGGAATGCCGATTCCCTAAAAAAGACAATTTTACTGTCAGACAAAAGACCTCAAATTAGAAGATCAGTACGAGAACGATAAATCAGTGGCTACTTAGATCCAAATTCGTGCAAAAAATGCACCAAGCCCGGCTTACATAATTAGATCTGAAAGCGCGGCCCACTTCCCCAACTTTGTTTATGAGTAATAAAAACTCCATTGCGTTGGAATTGAAATACGTTTATTCTTTTCTTTGAACAGTATAACTAAGTGTTGTTATAATATAAATTATGAAGACTTGTGACTTTTAAGGTTTATTATATACCGCCATAACAAAGTCCTTGCTATTATTCGCAAGATAATTAGCCTCTCAGTAGCTCGTGCCAACAAGGGTCTTATAGTACCCTCCAAACCACCAATACAGTTTGTGCGGGATGGCTCTAAAGGCAAAAAAGCATTCCACTACAAAACCTTTCTCAATAATGGAGAAAGCTTAACATTGGATTCTGGAGGTTGATTCGGCCTCTAAACAGTATAATTTCCCTGAAAGTCTCGCATGTACAGCCCTCCGTCCAGATAAAACTCTTTACTCCCTATCTCGAAAGATTGTCCTAATTGTAGAATTAACTATTCCATGGGAATCAAATATCCAAAAAGACCACCAGTACAAATTAAATAAAAACCATTATCTCGCAACTGCTATCACCCGGAAAGGCTTCACTGTTCACTTTTACACGGTGGAAGTAGGCGCTCGTGGCCTCCCAGCCAAATCTCTATTTCACCGATTTAACGATCTTGGTATCTCAAGGAAAATAATTAACTCCTTCCTAGAAAAAATATCTAAAACCGCGATTTCCGCACCCGAAATTCTATGGCTTTGAAGAGGTAGTGAATGGGTGGTAAAGTGGACGCTCACATGTGGCAAGACAGCTGTCCTAAACCTACCACAGCCGGTCGTTAGTCCGGAGTCCACCGCTCACCCCACAGAAGAGTAACAATAGTATTATGATGGACCCGACTCTGGTCGGTGAATTCCATGGCAGCTCCGTTTGTACTTACTTACTAGCTGGTATCTCATTCACACATTATTGTTTATAATGTTGCTCTCAAACCATTCTTGTAATTTCTGTCGGCGGTAGCATTGGAAAAATGTACCTAATGTCATGTAATAGCTATACGTACTGATATATGTATATTAGGAGGACTCTCGGTGAAGTTTCTTGTCGGTTCTTCTTCTTCTGCGGTAATCGAACTGTCTGTAAATATTAATAAATCTAAGAGTGTACACCTTATGGAGGAAAAATAAACGAATAAACGAATGATCTTCAACTTTATTTAATGATATACCCACATATACGGTTTTATTATTGCTTAATCACTGGCAACTTAGCGCAGACAATCCATAATCCTACATGCTAGAATCCGTGCAACAAATGAGAACATAGTTGCAGGACAGGTAAATGCATTCCACACCTATCCTAAAAGAATAGTGCATAACTATGCAACCATAGATAAGTACATGAATCGGATATTATCTAAGTTTCATGCATTACTATTTTAATTATTATTCGCGCAAACAAATGTAAATATGCGGTACATCGTCGGCACACCTGTACATGGTCAGCGCTACACGGCACAACGCCGCTCAGTGTGGCACTTCGCCGAAGCCGAAACCTGTGACGTCACAGCAGATGGTCGCCCCTTAAGACAAATGAATCTAACCATAAATGAAAGAAGCTTCATTTTATAACGATTTTATTTATTCACAGATGCGTGGACTATCATTTACACTACTCATAGGTGGCCAGAGAATAGTTAGTGGAGCAATCCGAATACATTCTGCAGCGACGCTGCAGAGAATACTTAGTCTTCTGAGTATTCCGGAATCTTCTTTTGAAGAAATCCTCGATGCATTGAAGAGCGGCTGTCCACCTCATGGTGGGATCACTTTAGGTAAATATTTTATTTTCTAGCCGCTAGTTTTTTTTAATGAACCTCTAATTTTATTACTTCTGTTAATTTCAGATGTGACTCGCTTGTTAACAATGACTTTGGGGGAAGAATCTGTGAACAACATCATAGCTTTTCCCAATAAAACAAATGAAAATGGACAAACTGAGTATCTCACGATGGACGTTTGTGAGAGTGACACTCCTGCTGCTAAGAAATGTAAACTGAAGTGATTAAAACCGTTGATGAACAAACCTCAAAAGAACCTCTATTTAATAATACAAAAGAAAAAAGTATACATTTTGTTTGCAGTCCATGTGTGCAATATCGATACTCTATTTTTTTTTTAATGATAATGTGTATCTATCACCGTTCACAGTGGGTACATAGTTAGTATGTATGTATGTAAGTTTGTCTGTAAACACTGAATAATCAAGCTAAATAAAGACATGGCAATGTTTAAGTGCGATGCATTCTTTTGTTTATTACACACTCTCTTACCAACTAACTGAAAATTGAATTTTTGTTCATGGTGTTGGGAAATAGTTTGCAAATGTATATATAATGTCTGATTGGGAGAATAGGCAAAAGCACTCTTATCGCAGAAACCTGGCTGACAAGCATCTTCCGCAGAATGAAAATGAGTGAATTCATTCTGCAATTCATTTCTTATAAATTTTTAAACCTATAGCTAATGTTTGTTCATATGCATTGACATATTTTAAAAGGATCATTTTAATCCTTGACAGCATTCAATTATATTTAATGGGTTTCTGAGAAAATGCGTAAAACTATTAGCGGGCGAGGGGAGGTCCATCAACACAGACCTACCTACCTACCAGCGGTAGCACAGACATCGCAGAGAGCAAACAAAAGGCGTATATTTGGGAAAGGTGATTCCAGCCGGTAAAAATCATAATTGAAATGCATTTGAATTTTTATTTAGAATAATATAATTTCAACCTTAGTCTACCTTAATATGATAATACTTTAACTCTTCATGAGAAACCGGACTGGGAGCACCGGACAGAGGATCAGTGCCGTCATGCGACTTAGGAAACGCTATGACATCACGAATCGTTCGAGCGCCACATACCAGCATCGACAAGCGATCCAAACCTGTAAACAGCATATAATGAACATCAACAGTGGCAGTTGATGATTAGAAGGTCAACCATAAAAAAAATTAACAATCCCTTTATGGGTAGCCTCTACGTGCTTAACAACAAAATTCAACCTATTAAAAAATACTAAACTTTTTTTTTTGTTTTTTAAATGTACCTATATTTTGATCAACGAAAATTCAAAATAAGCATCATCAGTGAGCACATGACTGTAGACTTCTTAGAATGCAAAAACATTCCTAGAAGTCGCACAATGGCGTTGCCCACTGGCCGTCTTACAAGAGCGGCTAGAAACACTCTTTATAAAATTTCAAATGGGTGTAAGTGGCTTAAATGCAATTACAACAAAGCGCCTACGAAATAGGGGTTCTATTGGCTTGCTAATTGGGCCAGTAGGCAACTAACTATTCTGCGTGCCCTAACCGATTCCTATGTGGGCGCTTAGGCAGTTTGCATCTTCCAAATGTACCGTGGGTATTACTTTGAAGTAAAACACATAAATGGCACTTTCAATATTAGAATTTTTTTCAACTTTTGTCGGACACAAAAACAGTTATGAATTTACGAAGGCTTATAATTTTTTTATATTATTTATGAAATAATTTTGTGAAGGGGCATTTCTCTTTTGCCCATAAGGATCAACCACCAGTGGACACCTCTACATATTATAAAATGCAATGTCTATCGTGTTAATAACTCTAGAACCACTCGAATTATTTCGATCGGATTTTTTCCTATGCGTAGCTGGGTCTATTTCCCATCGGTTATAGGCTATACGAGATCAAAATCGATTGAATAGTTTTCGGAATATCAGACAAGTCTAAGAATATACTACCAATTTCAAAGTTGAATATCTCGTGATCTAAAGCGATGATGTACATTTTTTCATTTATTTGTATTTCAATTCATTCTAGAAATTGATAATGGGGAAACGATTAGTACCTAACTATATCAATTATTTGTGTTCTC
>JAOPUG010000120.1:9510320-9520672 GCA_027564375.1 Micropterix facetella
TTGTAAACAATAAAAATGTTGCAAATAGGAAGTCTATTTAAATAAAAAAAAAAAATAGAAATCTCTATTAAAAAAATAAATAGATAAGTAAACAATTTCATTTAAAATTAAGAACGCCTTTTCAAATTCCTCGTAATTATAGAGGGAATACATGGTCAGATTAATTTTTATGTGGTTTATAAATACCACCTCATTTAGCGCTTTTATTTGTGATAGCTGACTGGTAAAAAAAATGTAGGTTAGGTACAAATATGAACGTTGATATAAGCCAAGTCGTACTTTGAGAACTAACACATTATGTTTATGTTGTTGCGAGTGCTTTCCACAGCTTTCTATATTTGCCTTTGTGTGCATTAGGCAGTGATATATGAATTCAGCTTTTAGTGCAATTATTTTATTAGGGATGAAAAACGAGACACAGTGAGCGTCCTTTTCTAGGCCAAATATTGTTCGTAGTGCAAGTTTTTGTAGAATAAAAACGCGTTGGCTCCACGGTGCTTTCTCCCACATTAACATCCCTTCGGCCATATTAGAATAAAAGCAGGAATAATATGCCGTGAGTGCGGCCTATTCTCTAGCTAGAAATTTAATTCTGCGGATGGTATATATAGCAGATGTCAATTCCTTGGAAAGCCTCTCGATATGCTGACTCCAATCGTGGTCTACAGTGATATTTATAAATTTAGTATTGTTAACGGTATTGAATTTATTTGAGTCCATAATAATTTTGACTTAATTGTTATTTTTTTGCACTGAACCTTAAAGGTTTAATAAAAGTTGATTGTGTTTTAACCATTTACTAGCAACATCTAGAAAATTGTTTGCATTTTCTTAACCTTTATCACTACTTTTGTTCTGGATAATATAACTAATATCACTTGCATATGGATATTGTGCTAGTATAAGATGGCATGATAAAAATCCACGTCATTTATAAAAACTAAAAATAGTAATAGCCCCGGTGTGGGGCATAGGTCCTCAAAGATACATCTCCATCCTCCCTCGCCTTCCGCATCGGCCTTAATTTCACGCTTTAATTTCGTGGCTTTCCGTGTCGCTTTAATTGGGTAGAAATTTTGAATGCCTCGAAATTTGAAAAGTCGTAGCAATCATATTTTTCATCAATGGAAGTATGTAGTTCAGGTTCCGCACAGAAACCGGAGCTTTTACGTTCCAATTTACCATTTAGATTGCAAGCAAATTCGCAGAGAGCTCTTCGACTATTCTCTCTCTCTGCTTGTCGCATCGCTTTCGGCCAAATTCGACCTCATTATTACACGAAACGCCCTATTTGTTTTCTACTTCTTTGTTTTTATTAAGTTTACCGCAGTGGAATGCTTTCATCATTCCCTCCGAAAAGGTAATCATGTTATTCGCTGTTGTATTGTCGCTCAACTCATATATATGTAATTGTTATTTGGGAGGAGTATGGGAGACTGTGCGCCACGATTCTATTAGGTAGAGATAAAATGAGGCTGTTCGAAACGTTTCACTTTCATAAAATTGAAACATATCGTTAGCATGCTTTAAGAATGCGTTGATATTTTTGAGAAAAGTATTTGTATGTATCTGATACATTATCACGACTATACATAGTACCTACTATCAGCAATCCTGTCGATATATTGCTTGGGGTACCTCAAGGCGCTGTGATCGGGCCTATTATATTTCTAATTTACATTAATAATCTATGTGATTTAGTATGAAAAAAACATATCATTGCCGATGACACTGCAATTACATTTGAAGGTGAAGACTCGAAAACGACATCTGAAAAAGCCAACAGAATCATAAATAGAGCTAGGGGATGGTTAGATAATTCGCTGATTAGGCTAAATATAGAAAATACAAAATGTATTACTTGTAATATTAATGTTAAAGGCCAATCCTCATTGGAGTACAACGTTACTATACATTTAGGTAACATACAGAATGGTTGCAGCTGTCAAATTTTAGAAAAATTGGTATCTAAAGTGCGTAAACTAGGATATACCTTCAAAGGATTAGAAATATTCTATGCCCGGGATCATTAAAAAGCGTTTGTCCTTTAAGCGTTATGCTTTGCATCGCGTAAGAGTATTTTCAGCTACGGAATGATAGGATGGAGCAGATCTTCTAAAACCATTATTTACACCATAGATGTTGCACAAAGGTGGATTTTAAAGATTCTCATGCGAAAATCGTATCGTTATCTTTCGGAAGGTCTTTTTAATGAGTATAATGTTTTGGATACTAGGCAACTATATTTAATAACTACACTATCATACACTATGTTTAATCAGAAAAATAATTTCTCTCAAAATACCATATCAACAAGGCATTCCAAAGACAGTAATATGATAGTAGGTACCCAGATTGAATACTACTTTTGGTCAGAGCTCCTATATATTCATTGCTCCAAGGTTTTTCAATGCCATTCCTGATGGACGTAAAATCGGCGAAAATTAAGACCAACTTTAAAAGGCTGCTTACAGCGTGTCTTGTAAATGAGGGACGATAGTAATTTTAAAAATATTGGACATATTGGACAATCTTGATATTTGAATATATCTACTGAATTGTATGATGTTTTTTTATTCTATTTATTATTTATTTTATTTTATTTTTACATTACATTAAAAGGTATTTTGTTTTATTTTAATCATTCATTATTTTGGTTATACCATTGATTATACAGCTAATTAGCTGTATAATCAGTGTTTATACATAAGTAAAATTCGGGATTATTTTATTGATATCTTTATATTTTTCTGATTTGATAATTTTATAATAAATAAGTATTTTATTCTGATTTCACTTTATTCCTTGGCATTTTTCTTATCCACGCCCATTTTCAAGTTTTTAATTTATTTTGCATTTTTATTCTTTTGTTCATAAATGATTCAATGATGGTTTTAATTTTTCAATATAATAATAGTAACTTAATTGACCAAAGGACATATGCCTTTTCTATAAATATAACAGTATTGAGCAAGCAGATACAAAATTAAATATTTACCTTATAACAGACCCAGGCTTAGTTAGGTGAAGTTGCCATAGAACCATGCAACAATCTTCTTGTATTGACTAGTATTGAAGTAAAAAATATTTTTGTTTATAGTACCTACCTGAGTCCTGAAATTGTATACTTACATAACACACATATATTTGCAATTTTAAAATAAATAAATAAAATTTCTAAACCGTCTTCAATGGCCATCAAACAAATATGGACATTTTCGCACTGTTATTTAACGTGCCCATTAATATCTATCATTAGAAGAAGCGTAATCATCTAGGAAGTCATGGTCTCACTCCGATTAAGTAAGTATAATGCTCTTTATATCCCACGTCATAACACTTCCTTTCTCTCTTACTCTTTTTCTATTCATGCAGTCCTTCTATGGAATCAGCTTCTTTCAAATATTAGAATTCCTATGCCTCTTTTCAACTTCTAAGAGTTATTGAAAAGGCATTGCTTATCCCAATAACTATACTCTCTTCGCCTTTCCTAGTCCCTCCTATATTTCCTTTCCGTTTTGAAATGATATTATTTTCTGAAAATCAATCCATAATTTTAATTTTTAAGTTAAATATTGTGTTTAGTATTTATTTTGTCATAAAATTGTAACCTACATGATCTTTAGGTGCCACCCAACATTTTTCACCATTATCTCTATTGGTTAACTATAACATATTGTCCACGTGGTGATAAGCCTGCCTTTGTATGATTTATGCAATAAAGAGTTTTTGGATTGAATTGTTCTTGTCGCATAACTGTTTGATCCAATTAAGGCCAAGTGCAGGGCAAAGAGCACTCCCCAACAAGGTGATTCATACAAACAAATGATTTTGAGTTAATTATATATGTAAACAAACGTTTATACCGGAATATGTTTTATGTAGCGAATATCTATGACCGAAATTCGGTAAAAAGGCTCAAAAACGCTTTTCCTGTGAGGAATCGTTCTAGAGATATAAAATGAAAAATCCTTTGTTAATCTCAGAGTCAAAAAGTTGAAGGACACTTTAAACACGGTCAAATCTGGTCGTGGATTTTATTACTAATTTGTTATTTTTTTCTGAAAGATTTTGCTGAAATTTACTGAAAAACCAATGAGTATGGAAATATTTCTAACGGCTTGTATTCATTAATTTATTTAATTAAGAATATATTATTTTAAAAATCGGTACATGAAAATTTAGTAATTTTGCCTCATTTTTATAGATATTTTTCCGCGTAGTTCTCATCGAATATAGAAGATTATTAATAGAAACTTTAGACATATGAAACTTTAGTCTTTTGTCTACCTATTCGTACGACATTTATAGTTATTTATAACTATATAAAATTACCCGGCGCTGCCCGGGTGTAGTTTTGTAAAAACCAGGAGTTCAAAAGCAACGTGTTTAAAGACACTCCACGTATTTCATTAAACATTTGCCGCCGCTGTGCCAACCTTTCTGCAACAGCACATCTTCACCGCTTGCTGGGAAGCCAGATAATTGTTGACGTTGATCGTCCGGCTGTTCCAGAGTTTCGGATGCCTTCAAATTGGCTTGCCGCTCAGCTTGCTCCTCGAGTCGAGCTTGCGATTGTTCCTTCGTCTCAACAGCCCGCTGCCTGGGATGCCATATGACCATTGAATGGTTGACGTCGATCGTCCACCTGCTCCTGCGTTTCAGCAGCGCTGAGAGCCGATTGACGCCTAGCTTGCCCAATCCTCCTCAGCTCTGCTTGAGCAGAAGTCTCTTGGCTAATAGCTAATTTATTACCTCGAGCTCTTTTTGAATTTTGTAACAAATTAGATTTGCGTTTCTCCGGCATGTTTGAAACCAAACGATAATAAACTAATCACTATATCTACATATAACTATATATGTACTATATACACTAATCACTATAATCACCTAATCACAATCAATTACATTCACATTCCAAAGCAAATCGAAGTCCGCATGAATAGCCAAGTCGTAGGTATTAAACAATTTTAAATCAGTAAAATATGTGTACCTATGACGACGAGTAACCCGATAGGGTAACCGAACAAACTACAGCGCGACGAGTAACCCGATAAGGTAACTGAACAAACTACAGCGCGTTTAAAATGAAGGCAGCGGCATCTATTGACAAAATTCAGAACTGAGGTGTTGTTATATAAAGTTGAACTTCAAGCACTGGTCTCTTCTATTCTAATATATCTGAGTTTTAATTTAGAACAAAAATGTAAATTCCTCGTTTGTTTGAAATCTTTTCGAAATAACCCTTTTTTTCGAGAAATGGAAGGAGTTTATATGCGATGAATGCGACTGCACATTATAAAATAAAATAATAAAAAAATACTTTCATGATATATGGCATATGTTTTAAGTCAGAACATATTCAATCTTTTTGCCAAATTTCATCCAAAACCATTCAGCCGTGTATGCGTGATTGAGTCACAAACATACAAACATCCAAACTCTCACATTTATAATATTAGTAGGAGTATTCTTTTATATTTATTATGTGATGTAATATCATAGATATGGCGAAAGGCTAGCTTTAAGAATAATAATTGGAAACATATTGAGGATCAAATTCCTCGATATACAACTTTCTATAGAACTATTTTTAGAATTAACTATTTGAGAGAGGTTGAATGCGCTTTTTGAAAATTTGCACTGGGCACCAAAACCCTCAAAGCATATTGTGCGCGTAGGTCGTAGGCATCAAGAATATCAAATCTTATTCAAGGGTGACGAAGTATTTCCTGACTATGGCGACAGAGCTATCGCTTCCCTAAAAGCGATATCACATAAAGGCAGGCTACGCAACCGACCGAGGAAATCAATAAATAGTCTCACCCATTAATATTGAACGCAGGGAAACGAACCGCGCAACAAGAATAGTGGAAGTATATGAATTGTGTAAAAAAAATCATTATACTCATTTTTTAAAGTAATGAGAAACCGGCTTCTCGGAACGCTTTTACCGCCCGCGCCGCTTCTAGGGCCGTGAACCGTATACTTCGAAGTTAATCCTTAATGTTTGGAAACAAAAACAGACAGGATGCAAAGTCCGGACTGAATGGGGGAAAAATTGTCAAAAAAATTCTGCGTCTCGGGGCGATATAATGATAAAATTCGTTGAAACGCTTCGGGGGTGAAGGGTTCGCCCGAGTATGAAACTTAAATACAACCTGGATGGGGATGCATTTGGGGCTAGTGAAGGCGTGCAGCTCGGGCCCTAAAAACGCTATGTTGCCTCGGTTGGCCCGACTCACGGCTCATTTCCTATCCGTCTGCCTCTTCGAAGAGGGACTGAAATTGGTGAAGCCGAGTGCTGATCTGGGGGAGAGGACCTTGTCGAGTACTGGTCGATTTACCGTCCTTTGCACACGTGGCGAACAACCGGGGGATGAGCGCACCTTAACCCAGAAGGTGCATCTGAACGCACACGTCGATACTTTCCCCGAAAACTGAAGAAATTCGTCTGTAAAGAGTGCGAACGCGCATTCGCACATCCGGCCATATTAAAGTACCTTTTGAAAACCGTTTCACGAACAGTCCAAGGACTTCATTTGTGCGGAATGCCAGGCGGAACTAAACAAGCACTTAAACTTGATTTATGGAAAACTAGACAAATTCGTTGGATGTAGTGCGGCAATCGTTTAAATACAAATGTGCAGACGGTTTCGTTGCGCTAGCTCTCCGCCTATTTGTTGTTTTAAACTGTAATTTTTTTATTGCAAAATTGCTATAAATGAGTATCTCTCATTCATTAATTAATTCAATATCATAATTATATGCAATGAAATATAATATTTTCAACATATTTTTTTTCCAGGTTATAATGAACGGCTTCTGTAGCGTTCGAAATTCGATCTACTTGACAGCGGGCGCTTCAGGCACACTACAACCAACTAGTAAATATATATTTGATATGAAAATAAATACGACTGTTGCTGGTGGTGTGATTACCTACATATGCAAAAGGGATAGCATGATTTTATGGGTCATAAATTAAATTGGTTGACTGTACATGAATCGTTAAAATTATTAGTAAAATCGAAATTATTGGTATTTTGTTTGTCTTTCCAAAATTTCGAACACAGAGTGATTAAAAAGAAAATGCATGTCCATTATTTGTCATGTTTCCGTATAGTTATAGTTCAGACTCAGACTCGCCTCGGGCGTAGTTTTATATTCGCATGGCTCTGGTAGTTTGTTATTGTTATATACACCAATATTTTCGATCATAAAAAAGTTGAAAATTCCTGTTACGTAGGCGACACTAAAAGTTTCATGAATGAAAGGAAACATACAATGATAGGTTAGATATCAGTTTATTGTTTCTGAAAATATTCTCTGTGAGCGTTAATCCACATTTTCATACGTATAAACCAATTTTCATAACGTTTATTCCAGTCCGACCTCGGAAACATGTTTTTCATATTCTTCGACAGCCTCTTCTGGCGATGAAAATCGTTCACCGTGTAATTCGTTCTTAATTTTTGGGAACAATAAGAAGTAGCAAGACGCCAAATCTCGACTGTGTGGAGGACGGCTCATGAGTTCTACGTTTTTCGCCTTTAAACATACTGTCGACTTCACTATTTTTACAAACACTTCAAAATAAAATACTGCTTCGTGGTATGAATGAATTTTATTGCCAACCGATAAACACGTACCAAATTGAATACAACGGACGAACATCGCGTTCTAATTTTGCCGGTCGCGTTTCGTCACAACGAGCATTTCTACAAGAAATGCGTCTTGTCGCCGCTAGATGTCGGTAGTGGTTATTATCAATAATTAAATTGAACATTTTTACACAACACCTTCAAAGTTATTGCAGAAAACCAAGTTATCCTCCATGTCAAACAATGGCGGTAAGTGTTTTTGTCGTTTACGAAAACCAGATACAGCAACAACGTTGTCTTATAGGTTCCACTGCTGGAATCTTGAACCCAGCAGTTGTGCTTTACTTTTTGGAAGTTCAAGATCTCACAAGATTATTTACTTATGCTTGGGTTATTTTATGTGGTTGACGATAGGATGTACTCGGTGTGAAATTAGGATCCTCGTCTTGACAAATCCCAGTAACTTCATCATCTGATTCGTAAGTGTATGTTTCCGGGGGTTCTGGAACAGGGAGTCCATCTCCATAGGGCACAGGTCGTACGGCAGATGCTATATTTGGATATTTGACAACTGACTTTTTCTTTTTAGATATACCTGTTCCTTGTCCCACACGAGATACTATCCAAAAATAGCAGTCATTTACATGATTTGCCGGTTCTCTCCAGACCACGAAGGGCATGGGACAACGAGGGCATGGATCGTTTTTTACGGTTTAACCAGTTTCGCAGACCTGAAGCACATGCATTACAGCAGATGTGTGGAACCCACTTTTTGTCCTGATCACCTATTTTACAGCCGGAATACGGATGATTTTACAGCCGGAATAATTAAAAACTTGTTCTAGGGCAAACATTTTAAACCGTAAATGACGTCCACATATCATACATGCTTGAAAGAAAATAATTAGATTACAAAAAGAGATTTTAAAAACAAGAAACTTATTTTAAAAAGACTATTGTAGTAAAGTCTAGTAAACGATTATTCACACACTTTCGAGACATCTTACTCGAATGCTATTCGAGTAAGATGTCTCGAAACTAAATAATGACGAAAATGCGTTACTTGTACATGATGCAACACTACTGTGGCGATTGCATCATCCTTTTGTAGAGTGGTTTTCTAAAGGGTACTGTCATACACATATCTTCAGAACTTGAACTAATAAAAAGAATGAAAATTATTTTCGGGTTTATCACATCAAAAATAGTCAGTTTTAATTGATTTTATTTCTGATACTTTTTGACTGTTGTCCAGTGTAATTAATATCTCTTCTTATATGTCTTCTTTTTTGCAATCTGACTTACCGTGCATCCCATCCCCTTGGTAGGCACATAATATTGTCTTTGGTGATAACAATTTATTCTCAACACAATTCACTAAAAGAATCAAGTTAACATTATTATTATTTTTTTTTTAATTAAAAATAATCTATTGTTTTCACTGCTTGGTATTGGGATGACTTGATATGACTATTGTGTTTTCACCAAATTCTGATTCTCGTCCCCTGTATCTATGTCCATCAAAATTTTAACTAAAGTTTCTAGTTTTGCTTATATTTAAATAAAAAAAAATTGTGTTCTTTAATTACTATTTCCAGTATTTTACATATTTTCTTTATATATATCTATATTATTATTATAAATTTATCTCATTTTTTGACACCCAATCTCTATTGCACTCAAGGAAAACAACATATTTTATATTATTTATTTCCTTAATTCCTCCCTGTGGTGGCAAATCCGTCGGACTGTTGTAAATAGATCGGGAATCTAGCACCTTGTGTCATAGAGTGACAGATCGTAATTTTTGTTACGAACTCGGGGGCGCGAACCAGCCTCTATCGGCTGATGGCGCGCGACAGCCCGCGTAGGTTTGTCTATCCTAGGGCGGGCTTTCGATACGAGTTTGTAAGGCTCGTGTCTACGATGACTGGTTAGAGAAATCGCCGCAACCTCTTCTCTTTTATCAGGCTGTTATATCTTCACCGGGGCGTAAATCCGGCCTACGTCGTGTGATTAAGGCACCTGAGTATAGCGATTAGTAGTAGAAAGTCGCTTACCTTGAGGCCAAGATGCTCATGTGGCGTGAGTTCGTCGTAGGGTGTCGGACAGCTGGCGCAGCTCGGATCCACGATGAACTCTTTCGACTGATCTTGGGTGTGTGCACTGAATCACTGAAGTTATATATTTCTGAACACTGAATTTAATTACTATATATTTAACCGCTTGAAGTTTAAATAAAACAATCACTGATATTACTGTGCTTATAATTCCACTTTTACTGTGGCACAATAATTGTAAAGGTTATTATGGTCTAGATTATAGAGTTTACAAAGCTTACGTAGATATAAAGTTACTTATTTATACTACAATTTATTTTACGACTAGAACCGACTGTTCAAATTCGTGATATTACGAGATTATGAAAATTATTCCCGGAGTTTCAGAATGCACGCAGAAAGTCGGCACTGTTATTAAACAGGTCGGTTCCCTAGCGTGTCAATAGTGCGACTGACGTGTTGCTTCCGGTTAATCTTTTAGCTAAGCGCGCCAGATGTCGCGCGGTGGGGCATTGGGTACACCTCTACGAAGTACCCGCTTGACAAGTGTGTCTCAACGCTGCAAAATACGTGTAGGCACATGTATGAATTTTGATATAAAATATTACGATTATCCTATATATCTAAGTTTAGTGATAGTTATGGCTTTAGCAAACACTTCTTGTAGATTAAACATACTTAATCTAGT
>JAOPUG010000120.1:9735384-9751257 GCA_027564375.1 Micropterix facetella
TTTTTTATGCCTATCTGTATACTAAACAGGAATTGTGTTTAGCCACTAACATAACATGCATGTCAATAATGTACAACGAACACAATTGGTAATAAACATAAATAAATAAATTATTTTCCTGGAGAGACCAAGATCCTCAAATAGGGGGAAAAAGAGATATGGCTGAGAGGCCACAAGCGCCAACTTCCACCGCGTGAAGGTGAACAGTGAAGCAGTTCGGGGTGACAGCATTTACAAGATCATGGTATTTGTTTAATTTGTACTTTTATTCTTTTGGAATATTTGATTCCCATAGAATAGTTAATTCTACAATAAGGGCTATCTTACGAGATAGGAAGTAATGAGTTATATCTGGACGGAGGGCTGTGCATCTGAGACTTACAGGGAATTGATTTTGCTGAGAGACCGAATCGACCTCCAGAATGCAATCTAAACCTTTCTCGATTATTGAGAAAGGGAGCTGGGAGCCGGAAGCTGGAAGCCGGGAGTCGGGAATTGGGAGCCGCGAGCTGGGAGCTGGGAGCCGGGAGCCGGAAGCTGGGAGCCAGGAGCTGAGAGCCGGAAGCCGGGAGCTGGAAGCCAGGAGCCGGGAGCAGGGATCCGGGAGTTGGGAGCCAAAAGCCGGGAGCTGGGAGCCGGAAGCCGGGAGCTGGGAGCCGGAAGCCGGGAGCCGGAAGCTGGGAGCCGGGAGTTGGGAGCTGGGAGCCGGAAGCCGGAAGTTGGGAGCTGGGAGCCGGGAGCCGGGTTCAGTGACCGGCTCCTCCCAGTTGGAGGACGGAGGAGGCTCCTCAGAAGGAAATAACTAGTCGGTGAGATATTTGTCATGTTCAAATTCGGAGAGGAACCCCCTCTTCCAGGTGCATCTTTGCGAATGGAGTGGACTCCGGAATGGGCTTCATCTAGGAGCCAGAATGACCGCTATAATCAAACTATATAGTTACGCTTATCACTGACTGATCCCGTAACGCGTAATGCTGTAGATGCTGTTTAGTGACGGGAGTGAAGGCGGAGGGGAGGAGGGACTCGTGATGGACGCGGTGGGGTGGGGGTAGGGGTGGACCCTGTAACATTCAAATGTCGATCTATTTGACGGGCGCCTCAGGTGCCAAACTAGTTAAATTTAATACATAATTCACTCACGTGATCGCATCTTGATGCTGAGGTTCTCTCGGATGAGTGCGAACAGTGTCGTCGTAAAGTTGACCTTTCCCTCATCGTCCAGAGGCATGTTCATCCTAATCAGTTTTTTATATGCCAGCCTGTTTGGACATTTGTTTCCAAAACCTAGCGGTGGGTCCATGTTCTTGAGCATATCGTACATTTCTGAATAGTGTATTTTACCCCTGAAAAATAAAGTGAAGATAGATATAAAACAATGACTACCCGAAAACTAAACACTCGAACAATAGGCATTATTGGTGGATCTCAGATAAGAGGTAGGTCAGGATGAGATGAAAACTCTCAGATATGTCGCTTTCAGCTGAGGTTTGTACTGATTTTTAATTCAAAACCAAAAGTGATGTAAGCAAGAGTTGTAGACAATGCTCCCAGAATTCTAAGTAACATTTATTTACTTTTCTACAACCATTAACAACGGAATTATGATTTTTTATATTTTGAAAATGATTATATTTATTTTGAATTATGATTTTTTATATTTTGAAAAGTCTGTCATTTTGAAATAAAATGGCTGATACCACTCATCACCTTTTCAAATCTCGGCATTAGGGTGAACTCTTTTTGTACGTAATTTGGTCTTAATTGATAGTGTAGTTTCTGACATACAGCACATACACACACACAGACAGATATTTTCCAGAAATCATGTTTTTTGGTTTCCCAAGATCCCAAAACCTGGAGATCCGGTGAAAACTCAATTTCAATTTTTTTTTTAAAACGAGGCGTTCCTTATTGACATGTTTCGTGTAACACGATGTATTTTTTGGGCAAATAAAAAAAGTCATTAAGGCAAATCTCGCAAACTATTATGGATTTTATTTAAATCGATCAAAAAGGTGCTCAATGAATTGATTTCTATGTCGATGTTGTGTTTAATCAGCATATTTGAAGACTAAAGTAAAGTTTTCGATGGCACAGTAATCTCTCAAAAAGTAAAAGTAATCTCTCAAAATCACCAAGCCGGCTTCAGATCACCAACTGTGGATTATCTCTATATAATTCATACCTTAGGCCAGAGGTACCCAAACCTATATGCCTCGTAGACCACTTGCCGATATTTTTGATTTTCGATAGACCCCTGCTTGCTTAATATTGAATGTTAAAACTTATTAATTTTAAATATGTTTTTGGTAGCTGACACAGTGCTGCTCATTTTGCTAATGTACATTTTTTATTCATACCTACCTTTATTAAAAGGCACTTAATTTTTGCACAGCACATGCACATTTCTAAGCGACCATGGCCTTGAAGTACGAAGTATTTAAGTTGACTTGAAGAACTATCTCGCTCGCTCATTTAGACATCCGTTAAAGTCGCACCTCGCTCGCACCTACCCTCGCTAGCCATGTGGGTTGGCCTCCTCAATCATCTAGTGATGCAATTTGAGTTGAGGGATGATTTATTTATATACGTTTAGATAAGTTTAAAATATTATGCTGTAAACAAAATCTGTTTTAGGTGTAGTAAAACATTTACGGAATGGCTAAAAGTTAATGACATCCTGCCTGAATATGGTCCGCTCATGTGAATCACCATGTACATCTTGTGTATGACCAATTTTTTTTTTCTCGCTGACATGGACCCTCTGCAAATTGAAATCGACCCCTGGGGGTCCATATAGACCTTTTTGGGAATCACTGCCTTAGACAATAACATTAAGTATACATATGTATTAACATTTTATTTCTATTTTCAGAGGTAAACAGAGATAGATACAATTTTAACACCTGGTGCCTAACTATACGTCAAAAGAAAATAGATTTTTAAATCTAGAGATCATCAAAACAACAATGATCAACTCATACCAATATATTATTATTAAAAGAAACATTTGTTAAAGTAGCTTAACATTACACAAGAGAATCTCAAGTCTGGGTAAAAAAAGAAACAGCAGGATATACAGGTCTCGCCAAAAGAACTTGATCACTCGCCCACATGTGCAGATCGCATGTATTGCATTTATTGAACACTAATGCACCGAAACCAAAAAGGGATAGAAATATCTTAAAACTATGAGCGGGAATAACACTCAGTTTAATGCTCTGCTGTTGGCTGTATCGCGCTAACAGGCCCAGGTAGCGGACGATGTTAGGCGTCGTGCGGAGTTTTGGATGAGTTTGTTTTATATATGTGAATGTATTTTTGAGCTAGTGTGCGAGGGATCTAGATATTTGGCACAGCATGCGCCTATCGCAAAATATTACAACTTTTTGGAGGGTCATATGTGAGCTTCACCACCATCTAAGATTGCATGAGATCTCCGCAGTAATCGTACTTACGTAGCATTCGGATCATATTCGGCCCATATCCTGACAAATTCATCCAAATGGTGAGCTCCGAGGATCGACGAATCCCTCGTCAGATAATCGAAATTGTCCATAATAACAGCAACGAAAAGATTCAACATCTGAAAATTAAAATAATCATTGTAGATCAGGGGTTGAGACGGGACGGATCATGCAAAGTACAGGCAGTGTTGTGGCGCCACGACTGGACTTGAGTGTGTGAATTACTTGGACTGACTACTCTTAAACAAAGAAGACAAAGAGGGGACCTGATTGAGGTGCAAAATTCTCTCAAATTATTACGATGTCCCTGAGCTACAAAATATTCACAAATTCAAAATCAACACAAATCTTTGAGACAGCAAAAAACTTAACCGTGCAAAATTTAAATTTGTACATTCTGCAAAATAAAGTGGTGGATATGATAATGTGTAATAAACTATCATTTGAAGTGATTACTGCAAGCTTTGTCAATCAATTTAAAAACTGACCTAATTTGCACCTAAAAACTTGTTAATACTGTTAATTTTAATTTTTAATTGTTTTAATTTTTTTCAATAATTACAATAACTTTTTTTTATTGCTTATACCATTTACATACTATTTGATGACTTAGGAGAGATTGAGCACATCATGGTGAAACAGTTTTTCCGCATACCTAATTAGGTCTAAGACCCGTATCTAGAGAATCTGATTTTGGGTTGTGGTATCGACGAGCTGACTCTTCCGATAATATTATTATTGTTATTGTAGTTAATATTGTTTATTGTTGATATAGTTTAATAGCTTTACAAAATCTGATTTGGACATATCAGTAAATCTGCCTTTCCAGAATAAATAATAATAATAATAATGATCGCCATGTTTCTAGGACTTAATGGCCATGCACGCCGCGGCGGTACTGATGCGCTTATAGCATTTATTTAGTCCGTACAGATGATTTATAAACCACAGTCGACTCGATGTATACTTTACTTCTTCCTGGACACTTTAGTGGTCTAATGGGGTCATGCAGCTCGGGTCTCAATGGCCAACTCTATAACGGTCGACCCGACTCACATCTTAACCCCCCTATCTGGCAGCCTCCTCGAAGAGGGACAAAACTGGAGAACCCGCTGTGCATGGCGGCTGACCCGGGGGAAGCCCTCGAGCGACCCTGGATGTCTGAGCAATGGTCGGCATGCTGGCCTTTGCTTGACAACCTTCCTAAAGAAGTGCCCTCTGTATCCTACTTGTGGTGACATGGCCAGAGCCCCCCAGTATCCCGGTAAAGCGGTGACTCCGAGGTGAAAATTTTGGATGGATGGTTGCTCGATGCACTGGTCGGTCTGCTGGCCGTTTCTCAACAACAAATAGCCGGAGGAGTTTGAAAGTGCAATGCGACCTAAAGAAGCGGGGGCATTAGATACCTTAAGCTATCTACCCTTAGAAACGATTCATTGACTACCCAATCTCGGGTGGCAAGCCGAGCAAAAGGCGCCTCGGATCCGCGATAATTCCAGTGAGAAACTGCTGCTTACTTAAGGTAGAAGACCGTGTAAGCGACTTCGAAACTGCGACCAGACGGGAATCTTACCGAATCTGGTAGTAAGGCCGCGACGGATGCCACACTGGGCTTGAAAATTTCCAGTGCCTCGCGGTAAGCAGTTGGTCTCTTACGGGCTGAGGTGGAGCTTGATACGTAGATTCATCTTCATCCTCAAGCTTCTGTGTTTCATTCCGGGGTGATATGAACATATCGTTGAAACGCTCTGGGGTGGCCGGGTTTGCCCATAGCAGTTGACAAACTCAACTGGATACTGATAACATAATGACCTTCTATGTTGCACTGCATATTACTTTAGGTCTACCCTGAATAATGGCGGTTACAACATTGTTGAAACTCGTGTGCTACAAACTTTAATCGGTAAATTCGTTTTATCTTATTTATGATGTCAAACAACACGATATTTCAAAAAATATTTTAGTCTGCGAGTCTAAAATGTTTATAAGCACTGGATTCATTTGATTACTCGCAAGCTCCCGAAACGAAACTATCGTGAGGAGGGGAAAACGAGAATAAAGCATGATAGACGGTAAATTCTACTTGGTACTTACAAGAAATGAACAGAAGAATATGAACGATACGAAATAGGCGTACGCCAGGGTGGAGCCACAAGTTTCATTCGGTGTTTTGTTCGCTTTCGTGTCACACATCTTACCCTTGAGGCATGATAACATAATATTTGGCCACGATTCTCCAGTAGCACATCTGAAATAACCATTTACAAAACTATTATAAAAAAAAACTGTCCTATTTATAACATAATAAAGCATTCTAATGTATAACACCTACTACATGTATTAAAATAACTCATAATACACTGATAATCATGCAAATTACAAACTATAACATATTTACAAACAAAAAAATAGGTCTCGTTTTGCAAAATAAGCGGTGCTATTGAATTAGTTTATTAAATGTGTTTCCAAAATAAATGTTGTTTTACTTGAAAATTAATGTTGTTATACTTTTCTATTTTAAATCCAGAGCAGTGGCGATACAACTAAGTAAGTGTGAAAGCGAAGAATTTTCAAAATAGAACACCCTTTATATTAGGTAGGACCTTACCTAAAGAGTAGCATGAGACCCTGTATGAAACTTCGAAAATTGTTGTGCCTTGTTATGGAAGTCTCCGGTGACAATGCGATATTCCCAAAAACCTTAGCGTAGGAACAAACAAACAGAAAAGACATACCAAAACATACTCTCTAGACAGATGCAGACATAACAAACGTATTTGCCAAATCGGAGATACGATATACTTAATGACATCACTAGATCTTCGCGTGCGCTAGATATCAACTAGTGATGTTATTTAGTCTGTTAGAAATATTGTATCATCGAATTGACGTAATATTCGTATTACAATATGAATAATAAACCTAGCACAGGGTTCGCATACCTTAAAATACGTATAAAAACTTGCATCTATTTTATTTTATGTAATAAACTAAGATGCGACTATTTATTTTTTAATTTTGATGAATGGCCAATTGTTGGTATTTTTTGTCCTTATGGGTTTTTTTTACAGAGGATCATGATCAAAAGATGCAAAATGCGGTTACAGAAGAAATTATTGGGATAACGCAACAAACATTGAGTATTACAAACGAAAAATGAAATGCTAAATCACGCCCTTCTAGCTTATGTGGTGAGGGTGTATGGTAGGTAGGTACTAAAGTCAAAATAATCTAGCTCTAAGGGCACGGTCAACAATACTAGGTCCTCGGTCCGCATTGCTAGGTCCTTGGGCCGCAAACTCATTGGGACTAGGTCCTCACCGGAAGAGGAGCAGAAGAGCGCCGAAAAATGTTTGGAAGTTGTTATGTCTGTTGAGCGCGGTGTCCGGGTCAAAACGCATGTTTCCGTAAACCTGCGCATTTCACATGCGTATTTTACAAAAGAAATAAAGTGAGAAAGAGAGGCGGTGGGAACGGCACCATTATTTTTCTAGAAAATTGATATAAGTGAGTTTTTGTCTAGCTATGAAAATATATCAATAACGACGATTTCAAAATACATATTGCAAAGGCTGTTGGTCTCTCGAGTGTCGTCAGCGAAGTTAGCCTGTCGAAAATATCGCGCAGGACGAGAATAATGGGTTTTTTCATGGTATCTGGTTTAGAAGGTCGAATTGAAGGTTTGATACAGTGTTATGGTATCATTGAATCACCACAATATTCAGTGCATTTATTGCTCGAGTTTCAAAGGCACACATTAGGTTCACTCAATCACATGCACTCCTATGACTGGGCTAATTTAGTTTTCGACACCCACTCATCAAGTTTTTCTACGGTTTTCAGTTGTGCGTACATGACTGATCGTAATATACAGTTACGCTGATCCCTGACTCACTGACTGATGGTGTAGCGTAACACTTGAAATTTGCATTCTCTGTCGTGCTATATAACGTGCTCTCTTTCTTTTCGTAGCGCTGTCGGTAATTATAGTGCATTATCTGACAATGTCGATGGTCTATGTCACTCTCTCTCTCTCTCACATTTACCGAGTTTGGCCGACAACGCTCGATCATTCTTCGGTTGATGAATTAGCTCGCTGGTTCCGCACGAGGTATAAACGTTCCAAAAATTCATTAAAAGTTCGAAATTGGAACAAATTTTTGGATCGCATGATGTTTCGCGTCGCAAAGGGGGATCTCTTTGGTGGGTTTGTATGAGCTTTATATGCAATAAGATAAAAAAAATAGACAATAAACAAATATATTTTCATATGTCTTGGGTGTTTTATGTATAAATAAATGAGAATTCTATTCGAATCAGTCGATTTATAGATCCGAATTGATCCATGATCAATTGACATAATATCTCGTATTTTATAATGATACGTAGGTACCATGATAATATTTGGAAGTAAGACTTCTAATGTTTGTAACAATGTAAATATTTATTCCTTTTCTTATTCCAACTGTCACCATTTTGAAACAAATTATAATATTATTTATTTGTATTTTAGTATAAATTTTTCTAAATTAATAATATTGATTAGACAACTGGTTTGGGTTGTCACACTGGAAACAAATGGCACGCCCGCCTGCCAATTATCTGCTAATGTATCCAACAGTCGCTTCACATTAACAGCTGAATTGATCCCGTGATTGATAATCAACTGATAGTGTGTGCTGAGTCTTGATCTGTTGTTAACTCGCGATCAATTGTGATTGACGCTTCGAAGGTCATTGACGTATTTCAGTCCTTGGTTCGAGTCGCAGGTTCCACGAGCGATTGATGGTATATGCGCCGCATCGTGCATCGGTGTGTGACCCGCCGGATGAATCGAATCATTTAAGTTTTTGAGACCCGATCGATCACTCTAGAAAGAGTCAAAAAGACCTCATCACTTGCGATAAGACCCAACACTAGTTTTTTTACTAGTCCGGTAAAATGTACCTATCCGTAAAGTGTGACGTTGATAATTTATTATGGAAATTCCAAATATTGTGGAAGGTCAATAAAACCACAACATGAATAGTCTTTTAAACACCGGATATCACTAATATGAACCCATTATAGAAAATGAATGAACTTCGCTTTTTTAGTGATCAATGATGAGATATCTTTGAATGTAAATAATTACTATGGTGCCGTTCCCTATTCTGTTTTTAAAAAGAAAACTAAACTATTGACTGAAGATTGGACTCTAATGAGCTCTGCATATATGGATGATAAAATATGGTTAAACTTCTATGGCGATCTATAAAAGTAGAGTTGTTTTCTATTCTTTACTATCACAAATTCATAAGACTCTAAATTAATAAATATTGGACTACTCAGATTAACTTTTCCATATACGTAATAATTTCTTTCTTAATCAAATCACCTATAATTACGATATGGAAAAGTAAGAAATTTAACCCTGTAAAATAAGAATGATTATTTTTAAAAGGAAATTAGAAATATTTATTAATTTGTGATTTACCTGCATTCCGATTATAGCGTATATAAAAAACAGCATGGCAATCAGAAGACAGACGTATGGCAGAGCTTTAAAACTCTGAACAAAAGTCCAGAGTAGTATTCTGATGGTGTAGCCTTGTCGCAGTAGTTTGATTAGTCGAGCTGCTCGAAATAACCGAAGGAAACCAACGTTGAATGTGTTCTCCTGTATGCAGGAAAAAATAAAATAACATCTTCGAAGCACAATCTTGGAATTTCGCGCCAAATACCAGGAATATTTGGAACGAGGTTCTTTCACGCGGCTTGTGGGGAGTCGACTAGTAGAAATCGACCACTAGCGAAAAAACGTTATGCGGGGCGCGTGAGGCGACCACGCCGCTCGATATATTAATTGTATAAACGTATTTATATTTGTAAAAGCGTAAGGCACTTCGTTCCTGACGGGGGTTCCCCGAGCGCACTTTTTTTTTGAAATAGATTTTCAAAAAGATATTTTTTGCCAATCCTATTCTAAGCAGTGGATAGCTTCAGCAGGATCCTAATAGGATCAAAGCGTGGATGGACGATTGGTTGCTTACATTGAAGAACGAGAAATATGAAATGCTTCATATCGGGAAAAGCAACCCCAATACACGATATTCTCTAGCAAAGGCCTAATTAGAAGCAGTTAAGCGACATAAAAATCCTGGAATAACAATTAATGATGATCTGAAATGGCAAAATACATAGTTGCAATCGCTAAAAGAGCCAACTCTCTATCTGATAAGGAAGGCTTTCCAGTATCTATCAATAGAGGTGTTTATAAAGATCTGCAAGGCATATGTGAGACATATTCTTGAATATGACTATCAGGTCTGAAACCCCTACTTATGCAAATATGTAGATGTCCTGGAAAAGTGCAGTGAAAGCAACCAAAATGCGGGTGGACTTGAAGAATGGGAATTATGAAGATCGCTTGGAATTACTCGGACTGACTACTCTCAACCTAAGAAGACAACGAGGGGACTTGATTGAACATAATAATATAAAATTCTTACAAATTTTTACGATGTACCTGGGCTAGAAAATATTTACAAATTCAACATCAACACAAATCTTCCAGGTCACAGCAAAAAACTCAACCAAGCAGAATTTAAATCTAATCCTGTTAAGAATGCTCCGCAAAATAGAGTGGTGGACATGTGGAATAAACTACCAGTTGAAGTGATAAGTGCAAGCTCTGTCAATCAATTCAAAAACAGACTCGATTTGCTAGCTTACAGTATCAGCAAAACTGCCTGTCCAGAATAAATAAAAATAATAGTTAAATAATCATATATCAGGACCGATTACTCACCCCTAATTCCAGAATGAGAGCATCTATTATACTGCCTATAACTGTGATGAAGTCGAAAATGTTCCATGGGTCTTTGAAAAAATTCTGAAAGAAGAGAAAGTGTTTAATGATATTATTTAAAAAAATAGGGGATATATGCCATTGTGAAATACTATGAGAAATATTAGATACTAAATACTTACTTCCAATCGTTTGAGTACCAAAATACGCCGCTAATATACCTACTACATAAACTAACACGAAGAAAACAAAATTACTTTAAAAATAAATAATAATGAAAAATCTACAAAATGGGGTTACCTTGCATCCGAAGCCTATGAGTTTCAAGATTGTCTCCACGAGGAATAGGAATGTAAAGACTAGATTCATGATGGTAAGCCAGTCGACCAGCCATGGTGAAGCGTCGTGGTACTGTACGCCAAAACAACATCCAAAAAACTCCAGATAAAGATGGTGAAATACAGGAAAACTTTAGCGTACTAATGATGTCAAGTTGTGTTTATATATCTTTCTTTTGTCGTCTTTTCATGGATTGTGTTATGTCCATTTTATATGTCTTGAGTATTTTTTTTACTAGGCATCACACTACATTATGTACAGAAAGCTGGCATGCACATGCATAAATGTATACATACATACATACATACATACATAAACGTATACAAATAAGTAGGCATGCAGCAGTTGTAATATTTTTTATCGTACTCCCTGGAAATATAAATAAATCAAACCCATTACAAAAAATTGAAATAATGCAGCGTTTTCAAGGAATCGGTACAATTTTGATAACATGCCATATTCGATGCATGCGTGCAATTCTTTATTAAATTTTAATATCATGCATTATTCACATGCGTTTATTTTGTTCATTACATGCGTAATGCGTGCATTTCAAGGGAACGATAAAAATAAAAATATAGGCAAACTCAAAATTTAAAAATAAAATAAAAATGATGATAGGATCCGGGTAACAGCGGGGTAGGATTCCGTAGACCTATTCCGTTAGAAAAGAAATGATACTATTACCTTTTGTTCATGTAGATTCACGGCGCTCATAATACTAATCTATTCTGGAATAAAATGACGAATAAGAAATATATGAAAGCTCAGAACGACTTACCTTAATACCGTAGGCGATTATTTTCAATATCGTCTCCACGGAGAACATTCCGGTAAAGCCCATGTTGGAGTACTTGAGAATCCTCGTGTATAAGTCGCCTTGATTGTTGAACTGTTTGTCAAAGAATTTGAGGTGGGGGGATTGGGGGGAAGAGAAATCAAAGATTAGATGAATGAATCAACCGCGAAACTCACGATGATTTCACAAAAAATTTTTTTTGGGAAGAGATGATCGGGTAATGCGGGGCGGCGAAAGAAATGCGTAAGCTTCATGATCAACAAAAAAAAATATGTGTATATATGAATGGTGTCGAAATAATATGACAGCCGAAAAAAACAAACAAATAAACATGCTTGAGAGAACGAGCATTTTGGAAATAAAAAAATTAATTGAATATGAAAAAATGCACATTTCAACATTTTAGAAGAAAACATAAACTTTATCATTCTCCCATACCGTTGCCATGCTGTGTAAATGGTATAACAATTTCATTCAACATGAAGACTGTGCTTAAGCACACGAATCCAAACGTAAATCATGCTAAAATAAAAGCAAAATAATATCAACATGCTCGGAGACGGAAATAAATAAATAATAAAATAAACAAAACAGTTGTGCCCAAAATTATGCAGGGTTTGTAAAACAAATACAAAAGCGAGTGCGGTGATTCAACAATATCACAAAATAGGGCCACTGGGTACTTTTACAAAAAAAAAATATTGATGGGTGTTAACTGGCAAACATCGTGTTTCGAACATGTATAAAAACATCAAAGTCATTCACACATTCTAGGTATACAGTAGGTTATGTAATCATCCGATCATTCCTATGACATTCAGAACATGTAAACACTCTGGACAGTACACAACATTCTGACATTTGTTAATTTCGTGTTCGGGGGTGTATTTTTTAAAAATTCCGGTTATTATTTTATTGCAATACGCGTGATTGAAGTGCGGACAAGAGTGACAATTTGAAGGTGAGAGTTTCGTGTCAGTGTTTTCTTTTGAAAGTTTTTCATGATTTTCGTGTTCGGGAAGGTTGAGAGAATATTTTTTTATCTTTCAATCTTCTCGATTTATTGTTTGACTAAATATTTTACTTAATTCTAAGGTGGAAGTTGAGGCGGAAACATACCTTCATCATGAGGAGAAAAGTATTTCCGACGATTAGCCCCATGATGCTGTATTCGAAAGGTGTCGATACCACTATCCTCCAAATTCGATATTTGAAGCTAGACCTTTTGCTGGGCATATATCTTTCCAGGGGTCTCGCCCCTATCGTGAAGTCTATACATGATTTCTGGAATATAAACATAATAAATAATTAGTTAAGAAAGCAGATTAAAACTAAATATTATCGCTTTAAAACTAAATGTTATCGGCCATCAAAATATGTCAGCCAAAGATTGGTTAAGCCAGACAGAATGTGCCACAACTAAACGCCGCCTAACGACTGGTCTGACTGTCATTGCAGATTAGGCGTGGCGGAAATGACGACAACCCCGGCACGCGAGAGAAGACCACCCGAAAATTGACAGATCTTGCATGTACTAATGGTTGATGATTGCGTCACTGGAGTGCTGTCAGCTTTAGTAGCGGTTCGACCGGTCACTGCGCTATAGCCAGTACAGCTGAAGACTCTAAGCTGAAGGCTCTCTGTTGGGCCATGGTGGAACTGGATGGGAGATTGTTTCATACTGTTGCGTCATCCATTTTTAACATCCTGAGATAGCGGGTAAGACCTCTTTAGATGCCATTCATTACCCCTATGTCGTATCACCATTAAAATTGTGAAAGCAGTGTGTTACATCATTGCGATAACTCAATATTGCCAAGGTATCTGCACGCTGCAATTTATGAAAATATTTAGTACCAGTACTTTAATACCGTGTCACTATGTAAACTATAAAATGATCCCTTCATTACTAGTCCTTCCATGGGTATTCAGTTTAATCCACCTAACTAGCCAACTAAGATGACTAAATTGGAATACTTTCAACAACGATACTGTAACAACTTTATTGTTCGTGTTCGCTCAATTGATATTACGAACGGAATGAAACCTATCAGTGTCCTATTACAGAAACCTATTAGTGGCCTATTACGGAAACCTATTAGTAGTCTATTATGGAAACCTATTAGTGGCCTATTATGGAAATTTATAAGTGGTCTATTACAGAAACCTATTAATGTCCGCTCATACATTGAAGAGTCGGAGCACCCAGATTGAGCCAGATACAAAAGTCAATCGGTTTCGAAGCGACTGCGGCAGTCGTTAAATAAATGATTATGCTTGGGTAGGCATTTCTCCGTCATATACGGAGAAATCGTAGAGAAGAGGTGTAAATAAAATAAGTACCACGAACCTGATTCTTGTCGATCTCTCCATCTTGTAGTTCAGCTTCACCCTGTTCTTGAAACGTAATGATTATCAAGGCAACGAATATATTGACAAAGAAGAACGGAAATACTACGAAGTATACTATGTAGAAAATGGACATTTCTATGCGAAAATTTTGTATGGGACCTCGCTCCTCATATGTTGCCGCCATCGAGTTTTGCAGAACCCTGTATATGTAAAAAGAAGCGTTTTTATATATTATTTAAAATTGACCCTAGTATTCATGGTTGTATTAGTGTTTATACTCACTGGGGCCATCCTTCACCGGTCTGTACGGCGAAAAGTGTTAACATGGCCGTCGCGACGTTATCATAATGGAAGCTCTGCGTAGACCAAGATCTTTTCTCTCGCGTCGGTAGTTGGCTTTCGCCATCGAAAACAAAATATGAACCCCTGTAAACAGAAAAATACAGTATAAGAAGACTGTGAAATAAAAGTATCTTAGCGAATATTGCATCCCAAGCAATGCAGCATCAACAATCAGTCTAAAGAAGAATGGGCCCACCTTCCCATCTCTCCGATAACAATGTATTTTGCATCGGAAAAATCTATTTAGGTAGAATATTTATTACTACTGCAAGTCCTCTCAATTATGAGCCGTTTCAAAATTTTGAAGTTCGAAATCTTCTTAAATATGGCTAATCCAATGTTACTATTTTAAAATATATTATTTGTAGTGAAGATCCATAAAATATAGATCCATCATCATATAATATGATGAATAGTCTCTGGGCATACCCTCCAATAAACCAATATTATATATTATATCAAAAAACACAATTGAAGTAGCGTAATAATATTTATTTATTAAAAATGTCTAATAAATGAAAAACTTGTGATAGTTATTACAATTACAATTACAAGCCTTGAAATACATATATCTTTTTATAACTAAATCAAAATACAGTGACTCATTATGTAAAATATATAAATTTTTTTCATAACAATTAATTCATTATGAATTGTGACATATCTACCAATTATGGCAACGTGCAATTCTACTCTCTTTTATAAAAACTTCTTGTTCGATATTTATATAAATGTATATGTAACCATTGATTATAGTTATAATCAATGATGTAACATAAGAAGTGGTTCCCAACCTTAAATCCGTATGCAAGCTGCTATCTCTGGTTGTATTTGAGGGAGATTCTCGTTTAAAACGTATCTACTGTGGTGAAACCCACGTCTACACATCACACAATTACAGTATTCTTCCATATATAACAAAATCCAGGTAAGCACAATAAAAATGTGAAATACGCAAACCGAGCGGGCAACGGTGGCTCGTTGCGTGCACCCAAATATCCAGTAGAGATTCAGTGTCAAGTGGAGGGGAGGTGGGCAGAAGAGGCTGTGCATGTAAAGTACAAATGAAGGTTTGGCATGCAACCAATAATAAAATGTTCAGAATGTACAAAAAATCTAGCATTGGGATATCAGGTATTTGCCACATTTAAGAGGATATAGCTCCGAAACGGCTCATAATTGAGATGAGCCTTTCTATATAGTAATAAATGTTCTACATAAGGAGATCTCTCTTTGAAGAGTTTCCTAGCCTAGACACTTGTCAAATTCTAAAATCCATGATAGTCACAGACTCCATAGACTTCGGTCACAGCCTTCATTTTATTATTTTATTTTTCTGGCAATTTTAATTTACAGCTATTAAAAACGATTTTTTTCGGGAGAGAAACTTTTGAGGTAAAGAGGGGGGGGGACTAACTTATTCACATACGTTGTGACTACTTTGTATGATTTAATGATTTGATGAGAGATGAGATGATGAAATGTGATGATTTTATACATAAATGACCACATTAACATATATAGTTGTTTGTTTGTTTGTTTCTACTCCTTATTGTGAAATTTCACAATGGGCGGGTTTATTATCATAGGATGATCTCTTACAACCAATCCTACATTAAATATATACATGTATCTACTTATATTTATTTATTATCTATTACATTACATTTATTTATTATTTAATTATGCTTTAATAATTTTATTTTTGTACATATTACATTTATTTTATATTTCATATAATAATATTATTATTAATTATACTACATTTATTCATTATTTAATTT
>JAOPUG010000120.1:9784279-9799289 GCA_027564375.1 Micropterix facetella
GGGGGGGGCGCAGTCCCTGTAATATTCGAAATTCGATCTATTTGACGGGCGCGCAACAACCAACTAGTGAAATATAGAATGGCAGGGGTGTTAAATTCGTAACTCTTATTGATGAGCTGGCTTATGTTAAGGATTTGCACGTGGTAGCAAGCCCTTGCCTTTGTTACCAATGCAGCGTATTCTTCCAAAGTAACCATGACTATCGGGGTAACTTTTGAGTCTCTGATTTAATATTTGGTGTAGCATTGGGAGTTTAGTAGCTAGTATAGGTTTTATCGTGATATAGATAGGCATCATAGATTGTTTAGTACAGGATTTATTGCATATAAACGCCCTTGTATAGTCGAATATACGCTGTACTAGGGAACAAGGAAGCCGAACTGGCTTGGATAACTGAAATTAGAAACGAAATATATAAGTTCGCTTACATAAAAACCAAGTGAGCCATTGCGGCTGGTGGTAGTGTTCCACGGCCACGCATATAGTATTGAAAAGTACCAGCACTATGACGAACCAATAGAACCATTGGGTCTTCACTGTGTGCCGTATCCAGAAGCGGAACCGCTTCTCTTTTCTCCAGAAGTCTGCACACTTGCCAGAAGACCGCACCTTGCTCTTCAGGTAACCTGGAAACGCCAAGAACAATAATTAAATTTAAGAAGAGCGGAATGTGAAAGTTCAGTTTGGAAACCACTTTCGATAGTCCACGAAAAGACAGACTAAGTAAGGCAAGGCAACCATGCAGGGAAATAAACTATCATCGGTACACTTAGTCTGAAGAGGACTAAACAGTTGAAATCAAGATATCTGATAGGTGATTTAAAAATTTTCCCGATGACTACTTACGGAATTTCAGAGATCATTCTGTCAGAATAGAATTCCACAGTAAACTAATCTTCACTGCGAATTCGACACTCGACGGCGACGGTTTTATTATACTTGGAAATTGCGTAAAAAAATATGTCGCATAGTAAAATTGGGTTTTATTGGTGACTGTGTCTACTCGGGACGAGACGGCCTAAGTCAGTCTTCTCTTCGAATTATCACGGCGCAGCTTGGTCATTATCGACAGAGTCCTCGATGGTGCACTTACTGTATCAGATCGGACTTCTCAAGAGAGCAATAGCTCTGGAAGACCTCGATCTGGAACGCTAAGCAAAGTGGGGGAAAGTCTTCGGCTAACTTCGCCGTTTCGCTTATAGAATCGAACTTTTGAATATCAATAGCTCTGAAAGACCTTGAACTGATACTCTGGGAGAAGTGGAGGCCCAGACTGAGATCGGCGACGGTGTACACCCTTTTTAGAGTCCGGAATGAAAACCAACCGGCCGTCCGATCGCATAGTGGGGCGATTGTACTCACACACCTAATGTAATTCTTAAATGACGAAAACCAAATGTTAGGCGTCAGAAAATATCTCAACCTGTGTGGAACTAAAGACTCGATGCTGCTTAAAGTAGCCTACAAATAAGATACTTGAAAGTTTATAATGATATTTTATATCGCATACAAGACTACTTGAAAAGTAGTCTTGTTTGTATATTTGCTTACGCATTGGTTTGCATACCAAACAAAATTTCTCTGAAAAGCAACTCACCTATTTTGCCTTTCAGAATCGTGTATAGTCACTACAAACTAGGTTGGGAGACCCTCAAATCCTCATTTAACTTTCTTCCACGAGCATGGTAACTGTCGCGTAGGTACCGGGACATAGTAATAAACAAAGAAATGAGGAAGCAGATGGCCTGGCCAGGAAAAGGTCTTCGAAATCCTTTCTGGGCCCAGAACTGGTCTTAGGAAAATTAGACTGTCTCCTAAAACTGGCTGGAAATATTACAGGAAATCTACTGATGGTGATGCACACGGATTATCGGGTCATAAAACCACCCTTCTCAAATATATCTGAAGCATTGCGCACACTAGGAAAATCCCAAATAAGAACAGTGTCAGGTCTTATGACAGGCCACATTGCCCTTAACAAACAACTTACAACCATTGGAAGGAGGACTGATTCTTTTTGCAGAAAGTGTGGAGAAAGATGCGACCGATCTACATATTTGTGCGTCACACTTTAGCTAATTTAAGGCTAACACTATTAGAATATCTTTATCCCTACGAACTGCTTAAGGTGCTAAACTGAAAATTCAGGTTATTACTCCGCTTCTATGAAAAAAGTGTAAAACTGGGCGCGGATCAAGGGTCCTCAAGACCACCCAGAGTTGCAACGCCTTGCGAAGCAAAAACTAATCAAACACGGGGCATACGTTGATTATTATCACTGTGACAATAAAATCTCATTCAGATGATTCTCTGTGTTTCATTTATCGAACAGCAACTGATACACGCTACTCGTTGGGAATATATACGAACGACCCCCTTTCCCACATTGGTGACCTGCGACATGAGAAGTAATAAGTATTTCAGAAGTATTTGATACTTAAATAACAGGAAAACACCCAAATGCACACCCAAACACCCAACAAGTTTCTATTGTCACCGCGATTCCAAAAATACTCGTACTCATATACGCTATGCTTACTCTATCTATTGGTCAGATACTCCCCCAGGCTAAGCAAACTAGGATACACCTGCAGCAGCACACAAAAATGGCTTGAAACCTATTCTAATAAGTTTCTCTCGTCTTCATGATTCCAAAAATACCTATATATGCTTTGCTTGCTCTAACTATTGTTCAGATCCTCCTCCAGGCCAAGTAAACCAGGATACAACTGCAGCAGTACTCAAATGGCTGAAAACCTATTAGACAAGTTTCTCACGTCACCACAATTCCTAAAACACCCATATAACCTATGCTTAGTCTACCTATTGGTCAGATCCTCTTCCAGGCCAAGTAGCCTAGAATACACCTGCAACAGCAGCCAAATGGTTTGTAACCTATTCTCTCGTTTCTCTAAGTTTCTCTCGTTATCAGGATTTCAAAAATAGCCATATATGCTATGATTGCTCTACCTGTTGACCAGATCCTCCTACAGGCCAAGTAATCAAGGATGCACCTGCAGCAGGACCTGCGTGGCTCGGATCGAATTTGCTGCTACCTGGTGGTGCTTAGGGTCACCCTGAGAGGCTGCACACCAAAATTTGGTGAATATCGGTATACGGGAAGTCTTCGAACATACGGACAAACAAACAAACGCACAGTATGCATCAAACCATTAGGACCGTACTACGTAATATTACGGACGGGCCAAAAACATGAAATTTTACAACAAGAAAACGGTAAATATCTTAAGAAAGTGAGTGAAGTGAAATTCTCAAAAAGTGATGAAAAAGTATACATTCTTTGTATTTCATATATTTTCTCTGTCCCGATAGAATAATTCTCAGAAATGAAGTGCGAGGATTCCCACACAGTATAATAGACCTACAGCGGTGAGTAGACAAAATTCTCCAAACGAATACCGAACGAATCATTGTCCACTGTCGCGAAGTGGCAAACGACTCAAGCCCGATCGCGAGCAGATTACTACAGGCCCTCACACCCACCCCTCTTGGACCGCTTCGCTCCGAATCGTAGAGGCGTAGACCCCTACTGGCCGTAGGCGCGTAGCAGTCGTAGATGGATAGCGATTGTAGAGGCGTAGCGACCGTAGAGGCGTAGAAGCGTAGAGCCGTGGAATTCTAGCCGCGCAAAAGCGTAGCAGCGTAGCTGCTGTACTGGTGCTACACACCTCAGCACCAAACAAAGCGTAAGCAATGCTCTCAAGTAAGTCGTTCCCACTATTTTCATAACAAACAAGAGATATAGAAAACACGCAGTTCCAGAGTCTTCTGGGAGAAATCAACGGCCGATGTAGCTACTACGCCGCAAGAGCGATCTGGCAGGATCAAAAATATCAAAAGGCGGTATATGATTTTTGTTCTACCTGCCTAAAACGGTTAGGGCAATACTAGCATTGTCCGACAAAAAATGAACTGGCTGCTATGGCCGACAACATCATTGAATCTACCAGGTCGACAATGCACATGGAAGAAGTTATATTGGTCTCGCATAATGAAAGATATAAGAACATGGGATATAGCCTACAACCAGTGTCATAGAGCCAAAACCATACCACACAATCATTCATCCCTTGGAACCGTCGAACCATCAAACCGATTCGAATATGGTCGATATGGTCGTCCTGCTCTATATATCACAAGAGTGCAGATGCATACCCCGAATCAGACTAGTAAATATACCTTAGCAAAAATTCTACAATCTACTTCCCACTGCTATTAAACAGCTGGAGGACGTAAAATTCAGAACAAACATGAAGGAGATGCTGTAAAGGCCACACTTTCTGTTTCTATGATCTGACCGAATTCGAGGGCTGTGACTTTTCAAACAGTACCAATTTAATGATAGTTTTATATAAGTAGTTATCTTGACATTTTTTTAGATACATTGTTTTTTTTAGATACATACTTAGTATTTTAGTTATTGGTTTTTAAAATATTTGGTTTACTTATATGAGTTGATTCTAACAATTCGTGTTTATTTTAAAATATTTTATTCAGTTATGATAATCAACTCATTAGATTTTCAATTCATCTTTGTAAAATAAGTAAGATACTCTAACTAGTATCGCGCAAGAAACTTATAATAACTACTCAAATCAAATCAAATAATATTACTGTCTTAAAAACTTATATATATAGTTGGTGTAAACATTAAGTCATTGCTGTTACCTTTACATGTATACTTCTTACATACCTAATTGAATTCTATATTCTGTTACCAAACAAATGAAAAATATTTATTATTTAGAGAGTGAACAAAGTACATAGATAATATTTGTTGAAAAAAAAACGAGTCTTACAATCGTGTTTGAAAATATTAATTGAAATAACACTTGTAATAGTCAGGTTGATAAAAATACATGTAATGCGGAATAGTACCTAATATTATGTTGTCATGAAAATAGAAAATAATTTGTTCCTACAAATACATAATATAATAGTCGAATAAAAATAAAAATGTTAAGCTGAATGAAGAAAACGAAATGGAAAGTTGTCAGGCGCCTATTTATAATTCTTTGATATCATATAATTCTCTCGTAATAAGGTAGCCCTTTAATTTGGATTTAAACTGTGGCAATTTGCCGTTTCTACATGTATTTTTTATATCTTCGGGTAGTTTATTTAAGCATACTAAACTAATGTAATTAGGGTCCCTTTTGAATAACTCCAAAGACGGACAGGGCATTATTAGATTATGCCTGCTTTTGGTAAGATGTGAATGATACTTATTACTTACAGTAGTCTGTGTACTATTATTTATTTATAGTGACACTACATCAAGAAAATACACACAATTGCCTATCACCCACAGTCAAACGGAATGATCGAACGCAGACACAGGATCGCAAAAGCAGCATCGATAGCCCGCGGAAACTGCGACGACCGGGTAGATGAATTGCCTATCGATTTAATGGGACTGCGAGCAGCAACACGAGAAGATATTAATTCTGCATACACTGAGAAAAATATAACGCTGTAATACACGGAAATACGAATGTTTCAAAAGGAATTACACATGGATCTCGGGCTGTGGTTGGTACACATGAATTTACATGACGCTAATGGTGTAGTTAGCATGTGTAAATATGTAGAGTAATATTCTCTTATTGCCATTTAATTCCGAAATTATAACCCAACAAAACTTAGTGTTATTTCATTTCATATTGCGACCTTAGGATCTTGCTTCTATCATACCAGCATATAGGAGTATACATACGGTTATAGTCGGACACATAAATCATGTTGAAGCTACAATTTACTGTTATTTTCGTAATTCACATAAGGAACATAATGTTATATATAATCGAGTAATGGACGTTCAAAAAAAATACTTGTACCTAATTCAACAAAATTACGATTGGAACATTATTATTCTACATATATAAACCCGTAATAACAAAACGGTAATATAAGAACAAATTCAATATTTTGAGCTGTGCCTCGCATAAATGTCGAATACACCTTTGTGGGCAGGCTAAGTGAGTGAATATCCAAGGTCGCTGCAGCCGAAAAAAAGAATATCTTTGTGTGCAGCATTCACATATTCATCCGAATGGACAAAGTGACCAAACCATTAACACCACATTACAAATTACCGGCAGCGATTCCGAACCAACACCAGAAACTCCGAATGATAATAACAAAGATATCGACCACGGGATATCAAGAACAGAAGTAGCAGAAAGTCAAAGCCACGGGCACAATTGGACTGCTATATTGATTATTTCAAATGAACACTAAAAAACTATACCGAACAACCGTAATTCATACATCGTTTGAACTATACGTTGAACCTATACGGCAGCATCATTCTTGTAGCATCCATTATTGATTGATTGGAACGGTAGATCCCAACATATCTATCCTTCGTTGGCCAGATATAAATACAGCAGGGGAACAACATGCGGCAGTGACATCATCGAAGACACACTGAGAGAAATTATACCATTTACATTTTTTAGAATTCACACAGAAATGCTTGCATATCTTGCAGCGCGCAAAAAGTCAATACGCAGCAACAATGACATTTTCGTTGAAAACCGATCGAACATGCTCAAACGTTTCAAACTATCTAACGTTCTCAAACGTTTTATCAAGTAGCAGCCAAGATATGTCAATATGGACGCCACAGCCAGCAGTCGCAAACAGTATGAGGGACATCCTTGTGATCGTCGTCACTGTAGCAATTACTGGAGGAGCCGTTGTTTATGTTTCAATTAAATGCCACGGCAACACAAAGGATTGGTTTGCAGGTCGACTGTAGCTACATCTCATCGTATTTGTGCTAGGAGCAGCTACATGGGCCATACTGAAAGTTTCTGGAACTGGTTACTTGCGTTAAAGATATTAGAAAAGTAAATTTTAAGTCTTGGCTGTGGAGCCACATTTTATATTTTATATCTGTCATTTTTTTTGTGAAGCCATCTTGAAATTTGCTATGTACCTAACGATTAATTTAAGTCGAGAACATTTTTGATGTATGATTTTTTAAGATTTTTGCTGTGGTTTAAATTAACGAGAAAGTTGCCAAAGCCTTCAATTAGTATTTGGTGATGAAACCCCATCTCGTAGTTCTGTGTACTTCTGGTACCTATAATGGAATTCAAATATGGGCGTATTCATGCGAAGGCTGGCCGGCGACAGCGGTAAAAGAAATTAACATTGATGCCGTACGACAACTAATTCAATCGGGTGAAAAAAATCATGTCAGAAAATTCGTACCGGATTGAACATTAAAATGAGGCAAGTGGAACACATTTTGCACATACTCCCGGAAAGTTCAGAAGCTTTGTTCGAGATGGATACCGCATGAGTTAATACAAGTTCAAAAACGACAGCTGTAAAATGATAAAAAATCGACGGACAGCAATCATTAGCAGTATGTGATCTCGTAAAAGAAGACCAAAACTGGGTGTAATGTAAAGAACCTGAAAGAAAGAGTCAATCGACGGAGAGGGCCTTTCTTTTGAAGAATTTTCCGACGAAAGGCAAGAAAATTGGAAGCATTGGTAAAATGATGGTTGCTTCTTTTTGGAGCGAAGCTTTTTTACCGGGGTTACGCGCGGCGATAGGGCACTCGTAATGAATGCTTTTAATGAGACGCTTTACCGTCACAAGGGCGAGATGCTTCTTCTCCTTCTATTGGTGGCAGTTCCACGCAGCTTGGTTGCTGCTTGATCGTCAGAAGTGCCTTTATCCCGCTCCCTGGCCCCTCCAACTTAACCATCCCAACCCCGCCCCCTCACCCCCACCCCATCAACCTCACCCGCTTATCCAATTTTTGCTATTGATATTGACGCTCTCTCGCTGCGGACTGTAGCGAAACTACCGCGGATACCGCTATAATCAGTACTTAGCACGCCCGATAGATGGCAGCTGGCAATGCCGTTAAGAATTTTTTAAAATAAACATTGAATTTGTTAAGAGCTTCGCTCCTATCGGGTGTTCCACGACACCTCTGTCATTTTTTTTAGCAAGACGGTACATTACACGGCAATTTCACTTGAAAACCAAAGAACAGTCACTGCCAATTGGTATTTTAACATTTGCTTGCCTAGTGTTTTAGATTTTTTTTGTGAAAAGCGACCTCGTAGCAGAGTAGTCTTCCATCACGACAATGCATCCGCTCACTCTGCTAAGCTGACAACGGCGTTTTTGAAGACTTTAAACGTGGAACTTATGACGCATTCCCCATACAGTCCGAACCTTGCAACCTGCAATCACTTTTTATTTCCTAAAATTAAGCATACACTTCGATGTTTACGGTTCGCGACTAAATACAATATAAACATTATAAGTTTTTTACTTTATCAGAATCCACAAACTTTTAGTATGTCCTAAATACAACCTCGTTACATGATATAGTGCAAGCGCCAGTGTGTGTGCATGATAACGACGCTAACGGTCCTTGTTTCTCTTCATAAAAAAATGTACAAAAAAATACAAAAGTTTTATTAAACTAGAACAGATTTTTTATTGCATAACTGTGAGTATGTCGTACAAATGGTCGAGTACTTATATAGTAGGTACTACAAAAGTTTACCACTTAGGTGTACAATATTAACGTTATATCGCGAAGAATAAACCACACCTACATGAATGTATACAAAGTTATATTGTAGATATGTAGGTTAGAAAAAATAAATGTCAATAATAAAAAATAAAATGAAAATAGATAATAAATGTCAATTTGAATTTGACAATATTTCTTCTGTCAGTTTACCGTTGCAAGTTTACAATGTGCAAATAGTGCTTGAAAGGGTTTGAATTTTTAATTTCAAACAAAAACATACATTGCATTGAGTATACAAACCTAATATCTGCAATTAGACCAAAATCAACACATAGCTCCAAAGTATCAATTCCAGCTCCACCCTCTAACATAGAGGATATTCCGTACGAACAACCGGTCGACGAGCCTGTTGCTTCTAGTCAGGGATGTAAATCTCGTCATGGAGCGATGAAAGATACAAGTAACGAAGAAAAACCGAATCTTATTAAACGAAGTGAGCTTAACAATATTGTCAGGGATCTCCAATTATCAAAACAGCACGCGGAATTGATCGCCTCACGACTGAAACAATGGCATTTACTTTCAACCAGAACAAGAATGTGTTATTTTCGGAAAAGAAATAGAAACCTATCCGTTTATTTTAAAATGAAGGATGGCATATGTTACTGCAAGACATAGATGGATTGTTCCGAGAATTGAATCAAGTTCACGATGCAAGAAATTGGAGACTATTTGTGGATTCTTCTAATAGCAGCTTGAAGGCGGTGTTGCTCCACAACGGAAATAAAAAACCTTCGATTCTCATTGCTCATGCCGTAAATATGAAAGAAACTTATCATGCATATCTCCGCTGATAAATCTGATAAAATACAAAGAATTTCAATGGAATAATTGTGGTGATCTGAAAGTTGTAGCCTTGTAGCTGATTTCACGAGGAGGATTCACAAACTATATGTTTATGGGATAGCAGAGCTACGAATGAGCATTATAAAAATAAAACATGGCCTCAGAGAAAAGAATTTACACCTGAAAAAGAAAACATAAAATTTATTCCACTTGTGATGCCTGAAAAAATTTCTTGCCACCTCTTCACGTCAAGCTTGGTCTTATGAAGAATTTTGTGAGAGCCCTAGATAAAAATGAACCTGGGTTCTAATATCACCACCAAGTTTCCCAGAATATCCGAGGCTACGTTGAAGGCAGGTATATTTGTTGGCCTGCAAATACGCGAATCAGTAAACGATAAAGAGTTTGAAAAGCATCTCACTCGTGTGCAGCTAGCTGCCTGGCACTTTCGGGGTCAAAGTAGAAGGCTTCTTAGGCAAGCACAAGCATAATAATGACTCGTATGTTGATCTAATAAAGCATCTGTTGGATAGCTATAAAAACAAATGGACGCAAGAATGTCTCTCAAATTCTTTTTCTACATTCCCATCTCGGCTTTTTTCCATTTAACCTCGGGGCAGTAATTGACGAAAAGGGTGAGCGGTTTCACCAGGATATGGCCAGCGTTTTCAGGGAAAATGGAATTCCAGCTGATGACGGACTACTGTTAATAATTGCAAAGAAAAACCGACGAAGATGAATACAAGAAGAAATAATACACTGAGAAGAATTTTTAGTTTTTAAGTGACTTCTTGACTTTCTTTATTAAGTATTTTTTTTAATTGAAAGTAATAAATAAACCAAGTTTGACAGAACAATACATGCCCTTAAATTGATTCATATTTCATTAATGCACATATTAAATACCACCCGCACATATATGTTTTGCTATACTAGGTTCCATACAACAGTAATATGACTAACTGAAAAACTTGACGTGAAAGGACCCTGTCGTCTGTGAGACTTTAATTGTAATCAAAAAGCTTAATCTAAATCTGTCATCAGAACGCCAGTTACAAGAATGTTATTTATCAGTAATTAGATCGATTTTACTTGTAAATATGATATCTAAAATATTGGAAAAAATAGTCAAATATCATTGAACAGATTACCTTAACAATTTACAAATCTTATCAGAAATCCAATTTCGGAGGAGATATGTTGATTATCAGCAACTTTAGATCAATTTCACTTTTAAATATGATATCTATAATATCAAAAAAATAGTCAAATATCATTTAACAACTAATCTTTACAATTTACAAATCATATCAGAAAACAAATTTCGTTGCAGGGAAGGTCAAGATACTTCGGATGCGATTAATTATATGATGACATTCTTTCCCACATTTCTTGACAAAGGAGATAAGCTTATAGGTGTATTTTTGGATCTTTCGAAAGAATCGGAATTAACTCAATAGCTCTAGAATGGTATCAATCGTACTTATCCGGCTGAGAATATGTTACTGCTATCAATGCCACAAAAAAATCGCATGGTGTTGCCCAGAGCAACATCCTTGGCCCGATATTTAAAAAAATTAAATTAATGGGAAATTAGTATTATTTGCTGATGATACTGTTCTTCTGGTAAATGGGAGATTATGGAACAACAATTTTCGAAATTATTGAAAATATTTATATATTTTTTTTAATATTGATATCAATAATTATTTTTATTAAAAATAATTTATGCTTCTGCGAAAGCTAAGTTAGCTGTCAACGTTATCCATGCTTGGCTGAAGGAATCGTTGCTCACTCTCAATGCACAAAATACCATGATATGTCATACTTACAGCATAAATAAATATGGTCAACCACCGAAGGATTTCAGGTTGAGTATCCATATCTGTAATAACACCCTGCATTGTACCTGTGACATTGTTGATAAAGTTAACTCTATCAAATATCTATATCTCATAATGGGATTGTCACATCGATTTGGCGACATTAAGGCGCCGCTATCAGCTAAATCAAATTTGACTTTTCTCGCTCGATAGACGAGGAGTAACGCGAAGCGGGGACGAAACTTAGGAGGGGCAATTAGCGAGTGAAGAAACTGGCCTATATTTTCCGTGAACTACCATATAGGTATACTTGTTCGCATTTAAAACCCACTGGCTACTTTGTCGTAGCTCGCGCGGCCACGGATAGATGGCGTTTCTTCGTGAGCTAAATTCACTAAAAATCAATGGTAGTACCAGTTTTGCTTTCTATATTACAGATAAACTATAATACAAACATATGTGAATAAATATATAAACTATTGTTGTCTAACTCTAGATGTCTGGGTAATATCCAATGATAAACTTATTTTCTTAATCCAAGTCGGAGAAGAAAAACTAGAAATGGCGAAGGAAATATAGGAGGGGATTACATAGCCAAATTTGGAAAAAAACCATTTTTCTAAACTATTTTATCAATAAAGAAAAAATAATTAAAGCATAGAATGAAATTAATTACCAAAAAAAAGAAAGAAAGCAAAAAAGGCAAAATCACTCGATGTTCCCAGGTGGTCACCCATCCAAGTATTGACAGCGCGACGTTGCTTAACTTCAGTGATCGGTAGAGAATCGATGTATTCAAAGTGGTATGAACGTTGGCCGCAGAGCGATGTTAATAAAACATAGACCTATTGATAATTGCCCATATTTTACCAACACCTTGACTACATATATTTTACGACTTCTTCCACGAATATGAGCTTCTGATCACTGATTATAGAAACGTTATAAAAATGAATGCCTTGATCAACGTCAGCTGGCGGCTGGTTGGTTACAACATAACTCCGAATAATATTACTTCGGCCACCCAAGTGGCCAAGTCTTGAAATTCTGCGCGAAAAATGTTAGTACGATAACTCGAGTAAACTGCGTCCGATTTAGACAAATCTTTCCGCAATCGATAGTTATGGCCAATGCGCAGAGCCTACGCCCTCTGCTGTACGAGGCGAGGAGCGCTGTCTTCCGCTACCGAGGCAGTCACCGAGGCCCACTCTGACACCTTTTTTATGCGCAACCTCTAGAAAAAATTCACACGGAGCTAGGGCTGGTTAATATGGAGGGAGAGGAACGTTAGTCCACCCCTGATAATCCAAGCTTCAGGCCACAATGCCCTGTGAACACCCTCACCAGCATGCTTAAATTATTTCTATTTAGTGATAAAGCCTCGTGGGCAGTCTTACGGTTGTAAACTTTGAGTAGCGCTATTACATGCAAAGTAACGAAAGATTCATTCATATCGAGGATTTGCCTTTGCAAAATAAAGCACAATATGTTTGGTAAAACAAAAGCGTTAATCCTTGTCTAATGGTGTATTCAAAAGTGTCAAATTAAAGAAAACGTCGGTTTCATGGACATAAAATATTTGCATTTCATATTTTTTCCCTTTTATCGTGTTCATTGTAAGTAACATCGAAAGGGTCACTATCAACCACACATCATTTTTGGAACGTTTTTTCTCTCAGTGCAATTAAAGCGAAAGAATATTTGGGACGTCATGAAATTTATCTCTGACGTAACATTTGAACCCCTTCTATACAGTAATTCCATTTCATTGAGGGAGTCATTACAGGAGTTGCACAGTAGATCTCTTGTGGTTTACTTGCTCAGTACAGGTAGTTCTTTTAAATTACCCTGAACATCTTAATATATTATACATACATACAACAAAACAATCATATCGGCCAAAGTTTGACAAACTCTTGGGGTTTTCCCCTGCCTCAGTTTCTTATATAAAAAGGGGAGTATTCTCGTTAAAATAAGTACTAACTGCGATTATTAAGTGACCGTTCATTATATAGTTAAATCAGGCATATTGACAATGGCCTCTATCGGTCACTACTCTTAACTACTGGGTTACCGGCTAATGGCGCCAAATTTAAATATGAAACTTGGCAGGGGGAAAATTCATGGAGTTGATAAATTTCGATATATATGATTATTTTCTTGTATGTATTTGTATGTATGTGACGACAGTAAGAGTGGAACAAGAACACGCGAAGGAACTAGACATTTACTGCGGAGTAGTATGTCTCCATTACTGTTGTGGCAACGTGTACTCCGTGGCAATTATGACCGAAGCCCTTGAGAGTCTTGATGTGGGGTTGAAAATAAACGGTAAACTCATCAACAGTTTACGCTACGCAGATTACACAGTTCTTCTTGCCTCTACTCAGAAAGTCTACAGAGATTGGTGGGCAGAGTTCACAAGTTCAGTGAAAAGGATGTCTGGTCCATGAATATATTGAAGACCAAAGTCATGGTCAATGCCAGGGATCCGGATTTACAACCAAAAATATCGGTAGCAGGTAAAGCTCTAGAGCGAGTCCAGCATTACAAATATCTCGGTGCATGGGTAAATGAAACACGGAACTCAGATCATTGAAATCGCCCATACCTCGTTTATAAAATTGAGAAAAGTGTTGTGTTTTCAGCAAATCAACCTAAGACTCAGAACTCGGATCCTAAATTGCTACATCTGGTCTGTGGTTATGTACGGCAGCGAATCGTGGACCATAACGGTAAACATCAGATGGCGCACGTTTGAAGTGTAGTGTTATCATCGCATGCTTTCTTATAAGCTTACCTTACCAGAAAATCAGGAATGAAATATATTGTGCTTTATTTTGCAAAGGCAAGTCGTCGATATGAATGAATATTTCGTTACTTTACATCGAATAAAATGTATATATAATAACCGTTTATGTGCGCTTGATATTGTCCATTCTACGATTATATCTTGAATAATTTTACCAAAACAGTTCACGCGCTGTTCGCTCTAAGCGTCATTACTTTTTGGTAATTTTGAATTTTTGCTCCCGCTCTAGCGCCATCTATATGCACCTTTTGTCAACTGAGTTTTCTGAGCGCCTGATAGCGTGCGGTCATTGAATGCACACTCCATCCGCACAGCTCTCCAAATATAAAATTATAAATTAAAGAGACCTCACCTCCTACAGACGTATACTCGCCTAATACATACGTAAAAGACATTTTGGCAGAGAAGCGGCAGCCACAAATGTAACTCTCTTGAAATAAAAGAACCTTAGGTAGTACAAATACAAAATCAACTAGTCTGCGCATTAGCCATAACTATCTATTAGCATTTTTTTTAATCGGACGTAGTTTACTCGAGTTATTTTGCATATTAATAAAACCATACGGGACCAGGGAGCCAAAGTATTATTTCAGTTATGTTCTTTTTCAGCACATCGCTACTTTTGCGCCCAACACAACTCAGTAAATACAGCATAGATAGGTTGTGAAAATGATTAAGTTGCCCAATCCATATGAGGGTATCGGAAAACAAACAAGTAAATAGGTAAACAAACGATAAACCATTGCCACATGATGGGTAAGTTTATCGGAGTAGTGTTGACCGGGATGGCGCGGGGAGTCCGCGACGCGTATCTCTGACGTCGATTATACTTTTTCGATTTCCCCAGGTAATCAATCACCTTGTTAATATAATAGGCAGGGGTACGTAATTTTTACCTAAAATATAAACAAAAATTGAAAAAAAATTATTAATGCCAAAATTTGCATTTATTCACTTAAACGAATGTTACTTAAAAAAACAGTTTTTTTCTAAATT
>JAOPUG010000120.1:9919021-9931926 GCA_027564375.1 Micropterix facetella
CCACAATAACCCTGGCGGTATGGTCGGAAGATATTGCCACTTAGCAATAGGCCCACCGTGTTGTACCTAATTTTATATGTACAAAGAAGCTTATCAAACAAACAAATAAACTTTCTGGTGGAGGCTTTTAAAGTTGGAATTTCTTTTTCTGTTAAGTAAGTACAAACTGAGCTGCCATGGAATTCACCGACCAAGGTCGGGCCCATCATAATACTATTTTTACACTTCTGGGGTGAGCAGTGGACTCCGGACTAACGACAATCTGTGATAGGTTTAGGTTCAAGACAATCCGCCGTATTGCCGTTTGATCAAAGTAATCAAACTACATTTTTGGTTTGCGGTGTTGGGCTTTTTCTCCCTAGAGTTAAAAATGATGTGGGCTGGTCAGAAGCTAATATTTTTTTCTCTTTGGTTAAAATTCTTTTTATTGACTTGCTAGACGCCACTTGCAATTCAATTCTTTTTCCGAATGTGGCCTCATCTCTCATAAATGATAAATGTTAGATATTAATTCCTTTGTCTGGGAGTTCAGTGTTTTATTTCCCAACTTTATTTTTAACGGCATATTAAACTACGATCACCACAAAAAATAATAGAAAAAAATATATATTCTATACAAGAATTCAGCACTGATCAAAACACAAAACAGCGATATTATTATTTTTATGTCTGCCTGTGCCGAAATAATATCAGCGCGTTTCGCCCAAAATTACGCCGTCTAAAGGTCACGACGTCGAGCCCAGTCACGCGTAAACTGAATGTTACACCCTTTTTTTTCATAGTTTTAAGTGATTTCTATCCTTTTTGGTTTCAGTGCATTGGTAATGCAATACATGTGATCTGAGCATGTGGGCGAGGGTCTAAAATCTTTGCGGCTCATGCCTATTCCCTGGGTTTTCCATAATTTTTTTAAATAATATTTTGTTTCATTCTTCACCTCAAACCCGAGTGGCGTTGTTTATTTCAAATTCGTATAATTAGTTCTTATCAAAGTTGTGTGGTTTTACTTTTCATGATTTTTTTGTTCTTGGTTTAAAAATTCCGTATTATGCCAAATCTCGAGTATAAAACTAACACTAATGACAGTCAGGGCAGAGGGTTGATCTTTGAATCGATGGACAAAAATCGTTTACAAGATGACATCATTGTTTATCACTTTTCAAAAGAAATTCAAGTGTAGAATGTGAAAGTGATAGACATAAGACTTCATCTCATATACCACATTTTCTCTATCAATTAAAAAATCACTTTACAGGATATCGTATAATTCCCTAACATTTCAAATAAAACTGCATACATGCAATCAGTTGAAAACTCTTTGTATGAAACGAACTAATTTTTTTCAAAAAAGTACAAAAATTACAGTAGTCAATATTTTTTTTTCAAATCAGTTAACTACTTTAGGTACCTAATAGAAATAGAACACAAGACAAAAATTCAGAAAAAATTACCACACAAATCCCCGGAAGCATTTTATCATTAACATGTATCTCAAATGGAGTTGAAGTCAATTGGAATTGCCTCCCGCCGAAAGCGATTGAATCAGTGATTATAAACCAGTTCAAAAACCGATTGGAAAGTTGCATGTATCTAGTTATTAGCTATTCTTATGAATAATTTGACATGGTTACATCAGTTTAAACTTCTCATCTTTTGTACTAATAATAATAATAAAAATATTTTTCTTTCTCTAAATAGATAAGGGCATCTGCGTACCAACGGTGGCACTGTGCGCTGCCGTCGTGTGGGCGGAAGCGGGGTTACGCGGGCCACGGGATCCTCGGCAGCAGCTCTTCCCGTCACAGTTAGCATTGTGTCGACCGTTTGCGGCGCATTGCGTGGGATATCCCGCCGTGTCGCTGGGATTTGGTCTGCGTGGTTATCTGGGGCACCGTCTGCGCGAGAGACGACAGCGTGACGTGCGAAACGATAACCGCTTCTACTATCAGTTGTTGAGGCAGGCGTTGCCTGATGCGCCTCCACCACAGGTAAGAATAAAATGATTATGTCCTCCTACCCGGTTTCGACTACAGGGTCCACGGCATTTCTTGGTGTAGTGGTCTCTTACTGCTCGCAAGTGATGGACGAAACCAATCTCAGTGTGAAGAATTAAAGTACACTTGGGACGCGTCAGGATACCGCCCCAGTAATTACACTTTATAGCCCCGGTTTATCTGACAGTACGCTACAAACCCCCAAAATAATTTGTGTGGGATGGCTTAAAATGCAAAAAACATTCTACTCCAAAATCATTCTCGATAATCGAGAAAGCTTCAGACCGGATTCTGGAGGTGGATTAGGTGTTTAAGCATGTTATGTTATGTTTATATTATTATTATATTTATTATTTTATTATGTTATTATTATTATTCATTCTGACCTGGCAGTTTTGCTGATGTCCAGAAAATCTTGTAACGCTAGTCATAAACAATATTAATTTAGTTTATAGGTAAAAATCGTCTGTTTTTAAGTATTTAAATTGATTTGTAATCATTTCAAGTTATTAGTACAACTTGAAATTATTAGCACAACTCTACTTACTCTGTAGAGTTGTACTAATAACTTGAAATGGTAGTTTATTTTACATGTCCACCACTCTATTTTACAGAACTTTCGTAAGAATATTAGATTGACATTTTACATGTTTGAGATTTTTGCTGTAACCTCAAAGAATTGTATTGATGTTGAATTTGTAAATATTTTTCTCTACCAGACACATCGTAACAATTAGTGAGAATGTCTCAAAATCAGGTCCCCTCTTTCTCTTATTTGTGTAATGCTAAGTGATTTTCGTAATTCCCATTCTTCAGTTGCCAGCATTTCGGTTGACCTTCGCTGCACATTTTCAAGGACATCTACGTTTTTGAAGAAGTTGGGGTCCCAGAGCTGATAGCCATACTAAATAATCACATACACTTTGTAGATCTTTATAAATACCTCTATCGACATATGATGTCGGAAAGCGTTCCTTATCAGATAGAGAGCAGAGTTGGCTCTTACAGCGATCGCAACTATGTCTTTTTTCCCATTTGAGATCATCACTAATTGGTATTTCAAGATATTTGTGTTGCTTAACTGCTTCTAATTGGGCATTTGCCAGATAATATTGTATGTTGGGGTTGCTTTTCCCGATATGAAGCACTACTCGTTTCTCACTATTCAAGATAAGCAACCTATCTTCCATCCACGATTTGATCCTATCAAAATCCTGCTAAAGCTGTCCACTGCTTAGGATAGGATTGGTGATAAATTTTGTGTTGCCTGCAGAGTAGTTGCTCTGTGATGCGAATGCGCCTTGAAGATCCGTAAGATACAAGGTGAGCAAAACTGGACCCAGCACTGACCCTTGGGGAATTTCACAAGTATGGTAAAATATTCAGATTTACAGTCAACTACTTTCAGTAGATAGGTTCAGACAGTCAAGAAGTCCGATACACAACTTAGAATTTTCCCTCGAATTCCGAGATGTTCAAGTTTTTGCATAAGTCGTCTTACATGAACTCTGTCAAAGGCATTGACGAGGTCGAGATATATGACATCAGTCGGTATACACCCTAGCTCGGTATTTCCCTGTGTGTGTGTGTGTGTGTGCATGCATACATGTGTGGGTGCGTGCGACGTGTGTTGTGTGTTTGTGTATGTGTGTGGGGGGCGCGCGCTCGATTCTTCAGACAGTGGGCCTAATTTCCAGCACTAATAAATATCTATTAATTTGCAGCCCGCAATAAAGGATTCTCCAGAGAAACCCCCAGATAAGTCGGAAACGGAGCATAAGCCGCACATGAACGGAAATGTAGTGAACCACAACAACGTCCATAGCAAGAGTAAAAAGAGTGAAGCAAAAGTACAAACGGCGTCTGGCGATCCACCCTCGTCGGAGACGTCCAACGGTGTCAATCGGCACACCGACCACGTCATATCGAATCACACCGGTAACCACACTAACAACCACAGCCACAGCAACGGTGCGATTGGCCACCCGCCGCCGCCCAAAGAGAAACTGGCGGAAAAGAACCACTCGGGATCGAACGGTGTGATTCCGAATCACATGAATCACATGGACAAAGCGAGTCACAGAGTGATGGAGACGTCCGAAGAGAGAGCCGATAGAGATAAGGAGCCTGGTGAAAGTACAAAGAACGAGATTAAAGTTCAAAACGACCCTTCCTTAGTGATAGAACCTGTGCCAGTCGAAAAAACAAAATGTAAGAAATAATGTGCATTTTTACACTACTCTATTCAATTTTCACCCTATAGTGTCCCACTGCACACAATCCATGCGACATAAAGTTGCTGACACAGTTTTTATGATAGGACAGGGTATATAAAAACGACCAATTATTTTGAGAGCGCAATATGCAAACGAAGCCCGAAATGAGGGAAAGCAGCGGATCTTGCGACGTCGCCCTGTAAATTTTTAGTTCCCATCAGGCCTTTCATGGAAAAGCAATGCTCATTCTGAATAGATGCATACTTTTTTATGCTTGTCCAATTAGCAGATAAACCGATTTGTCAATATTAGTTTTAAAGTGTGAACTTACATACCATGGATAGAATACCAGCTCTGAACAGTATTACAATATTATCATCATCAAATATTATGAAATGATGATTATTATAGTTATTAAATGTATACTATTAATACAATTTCAGTGATGTATAATAATATAATACACTTAATATAAGTACTAAGTACCTAGACTCAATGTCATTAGAGGAATAAAATAGTCAAAGAGTGAAAAATCCATAAACATGGAAATAATTTTAATTTAAAAAAATGATACCATTTTTTTGAAAATAGGCAATTATGAGAAAGTGTAATTATGTGTATCATAACTTTATTACATTATATTCAAAATCAACTGGGAAATAATTATGATCATTGGAAAAACCCCAATTATCTATATACGAGGGCGGTCCGATACGTACTTAGCCTACAAAAGAAAAACGAAAATTTTGGAAATGTGGCGATTTATTTTTCAACATAGTCTGCTTTTAGCTTGATACACTTGACCCAGCGATGCTCCAACTTCTTTAACCCGTCTGAAAAATACGTTTTCTAGAGGTCTGCAAAGTAGGCCTCCGTGGCGGCGATGACCTCCTCATTCGAGTCAAATTTCTGCCTGGCGAGTGACTTTTTCAAGTTTGGAACCAAAAAGAAGTCGCACGGGGTCAAATCTGGAGAATACGGTGGATGGGGCAGCAGTTCGTAGCCCAATTCGACCAATTTGGCCGTGGCGGAGGTGTGAGCCGGTGCGTTATGGTGGAAGAGCACTTTTTTCTTCGTCGAATGGGGCCGTTTTTTCTGAAATTCGGCGTCGAATCGGCCCAATAATTCGGCATAATAGAGCCCTGTGATCGTTTTGCCCTTCTCCAGGTAGTCGATGTAGATCACACCTTGTGAATCCCAGAAACCGGTGGCCATCACCTTTCTGGCCGATAGGACAGTCTTCGCCTTCTTCGGAGCACGTTCGCAGGGTGAAGTCCACTGTTTCGACTGTTCTTTGGTCTCTGATATGTACCAGTGGATCCATGTTTCGTCGACAGTCACAAAACGACGCAGAAACTTCTTCGGATTGCGCTTAAACTTTGGTTGCGCTTGTTGTCCGGAGTGAACAAACGCGGCATCCATCGCGCCGATAGCTTTCTCATGCCCAAAATTTCATGCAGGATATGACCTACGCGGTCTTTTGGGATGCCTACTGTCTTAGCTATCTCACGCACCTTCAATCGGCGGTCTGCCAATACGAGATCGTGGGTTTTTGTCACATTATCCTCCGCGGTAGCCATTTTCGGGGCACCTGGACGTGGCTCATCAAAAACCGATGTGCGACCACGTTGAAACTCGTTAAACCAATTTTTGACAGTCGCCATCGAAGGAGAAGATTCACTGTACACAGCATCCAAGCGCTCTTTGATTTCGCTGCGCGATTTCCCTTCCAAAAACAAGAATCAAATCACCAACCGATATTGCTCTTTTTCCATTTTTCTGAAATCCACGAACACGCCCGCTTCCACACGCGGCAATTTCGGTTGAAATTTTGACCATAGCCGTCTATGAAAATGTACTACATGTTAGTAAATTTCTCTTATGATGGTAGCGCCATTGGGCGGTGAGGCTAAGTACTTATCGGACTGCCCTCGTACATTGTTGTGTTACCATTCTATAGTTGAGCGGTGCTGTTATTTTTTTTGCACGATAAGTAATTAAAGAGTTGGCACTTAAACAGTGCTAAAATGTTAGGAGACTAAATATTGTACATTTCAGTTAGCGTAGCTTAGCAGTGCTGGACAACGAAATAATCAATTGCTTGCTGTACCTCCTATGTTGGTGATGCTTTAGGAATATGCTACTATCTCGGCATCACATTTATGCCTTGTTTACATAAGGCCAGTAGCCTTTGTTCATAGTGGTGATTGGCCTTATGAAACACATGCCAGGCATACATGCGGCCAGTGGTTTTCTTGCGAGTTTTGATCTATAGACATCGGTGTAACAAATATGAATAGATTTCCAGAACTTTAGTTAAGACTTCAATTCAAAATTGTACTTCAAATCAAAGTTGATTAGATCCTTAATTTCAGTTAGTTTTTATTCGAGAAGATAGTGTACATAATATTATTGGAAAGGATTTCGGAACCGGCTATTTATAGAATGACTATGTTAGGAACATACTTAATCACAAAATTACTTATTTTTGTCCCTCTAATGCTAGGCCAACACTAATGTAAAACGCCTGATTATTGCATTAATGGACATTAAACATAGGTGTAACTGTATCATAACGCGATAATTTTTCAACGGCATTTACAATGGCGGTATTTTTAGGCAGATTAAAGATATTAATTGCGATAATATATGCTTGTAGTGGCCACATTTACATTATCATTGTGCACCATGACCACCGACGGGATCACTTGTGTTTGTTTCCCGCCCGGAGCAACTGTTGATCAACGATAACTTCGGCTTTGTATTCTATGGCTAAGGAGTGGACAAATGAAAGAGTGATTGAGTTTCTAGAAATATTTCAAACTGAACCACGTTGATTGGATACGCAACAAAGAGTTATAAAGATCACGGTTCTCAAAATGATGCTTAGCGTCGAATAAAAGAACTTTTGTCGTTCCCACCAACAGCATTCGAAGAAATTGTGTGATAAAAATTGACACTCATAAAATACAGTGTAGCAGCTTCTGCGTCTATCTTGATTTGCGGAACATTTATCGCCACTTTTTATGGCGATAATGGACATTGACGTTGAGCGTTAAAGTTTGACCACTTAGTTTATCACGTTAATTTGAGGAAAAAGGAACGCCGGTTTTTATCGTGATAATGGGCATTGACGTTGACCGTTAGTGTGGCCCCAACATAAAGGATATTCAGTTGCTGTAATGAGTGCAGAAATATTTTACCAAAATCTCAAGGAAACGAAGCAAATTAAATATGAAGACAGACTCTCAACATTCTAACTGGCCACACTACAGAACCGGCGAAGGCATGGAGACCTATTCGAGACGTTTAAGGTGCTACAAGGACATTATTATATAGCTACAGTGATCCCCCTAACATACTCCACCTTAGTGCCAATACCAATTTTCATGGACTCTCTTTGAAACTGGCCGAGATAGCATTTCACACAAATGTTCGGAAACATTTTATCTCGAATGGGTTGTGGACTATTGGAATTGCTTACCGCAGGAAGTGGGAATCAGTGAATGTAAACCAGTTCAGTCCGATTATACAAGTTCCTTCAATCGATGGATTGACATCATTCATATGTATAATGCGGCATGGGCTCATCAACTTAACATGTTCGTCCATTGTAGTAATAATAATAATAGACAAATAAAATACATTATATTTTATTCGGACATGCTGTTTCTTGCAATTCTAAAAAACACGATGTTCGACTTTGGCGCCAATTTCAATTTTCGAATTCCGCCATTGTTGAATATGTCTTTCCCATAAACCTCTGGTTTGCATACTCCCAGGGGTTTTTATTGTCTTTATTTTGGGGAATGTTTTTAAGAGGATTAGATTTAAATTTTCCGCCGTTGAGTTTTTTGTTGTGACCTTGAAGATTTGTGTTGACGTTGAATTTGTGAATATTCCTAGCCCAGGTACATCGTAATAATTTGTGAGAATTTTATATTCCAAGCGATCATAATTCGTATTCTTCAGGCCCACTGAAATGTTGGTTGCCCTTTGCTGCACCTTTTCAGACATCTACATATTTGCAGAAGTAGGGGTTCCAGAGCTAATATACTAAAGAATAGGTCTACATATGCCTTGTAGATCTTTATAAACACCTCTATAGATAGATGTTGGAAAGCCTTCCTTATCAGATGAGTAGAGTTGGCTCTTTTAGCGATTGCAACTATGTGTTTTTCTCATATGAGATCATCGTTAATTGTTATTCCAAGATCTTTGTGTTGCTTAACTGCTTCTTATTGTGAGTGTGCCAGGATTATTGTGTGTTGGGGTTGCTTTTCCCAATATGAAACACTGTTCAATGTAAGCAACCAATATTCCGTCCACGCTTGATCTTGTCAAGATCCTGCTGAAGCTGTTCACTGCTTAGAATAGGATTGGCAAAATAGTTTGTGCCATCAGCAAAGTAGCTGATCTGTGTGATGTGATTGCGCCTTGAAGATATACAAGGTACAAGCAAAACAAAACTGGACCCAGCACTGACCCTTGGGGTACTCCACTAGATACAGGAAATATTCTGATCTACAGTCACCTACTTTCACTTGAAAGGTCCGACCGGTCAAGACGTCTGATATCCAACTTAAAATTTTCCCTCAAATTCCGAGATGTTCAAGTTTTTGCAGAAGTCATCTTACAGGAGTTCAGTCAAAGGCTTTTTTGAAGTAGAGATATATGATATCGGTAAGTATGCCACCATTCAAGTTCTCAGTCAAGCGGTTGAGACAAAGAAGTAAGTTGATAACAGTGGAGTGCCTGAGAACGAAAGTGTACTGCTCATTTGGAACTATTTTATTTTGTGATATAAATTTGCGTAATTTTGCTGCAATAATTCTTTCCATGGATTTGCAAGCAATGCAAGTCATGCTGATGGGATGGTAACTGGAAGTAGTGCGCTCATTTCTTTTTTTTATAGATAGGGGTTACAATTGCATGTTTCCAGTCTGCAGGTAGTTAGTTACTCTGATGTGATTGATTACTGTATAATTGCAGATATCGGTTTTCTCGACTGGCTTGCAAATTCCTTCCAGAGTAAAGCCGGCAAGTTGTCTGGACCCGTGGCACATTCGACGTTTAGCATTTTTACGATTTTTTTCCCACTAAATCTGTACTAATATGAGTATCTTCAAAACTATGTTAACCCTGGTCAGGTTAGTTAGATGTGGTAAGGGTTGAACTGATCCGACTGACTGATTTTTCGACATATTCATTATTAAAATAAACAACACAGACACCTGAAATTAAGTAGTATTCAAAAGTTATAGGCCATTGAAAAATGTAAATTTGTACACTGAAATATACGGTGGGTCTAATAATCAATTTTAGTGTATGTAATAATACTGAAATGTACGGTGGGTTGTAATGAATGTGGCTTTTTACACATTCGTGAACATTACTAACTGATATTTGCAATGAATATTACTAACTGATATTTGCAATGAATATTACTAACTGATATTTGCAAATGTGAATGCAAATATTAAAAAAAAATACTGAAATTAAAAACATATTTGACTTAATTTACCACAAAAACCTTTATGTCTGGTGAAAAAAATCATCTGCACTCCAGATAAATCATGTAACATGTTGAATATCTTATGCGAAATTAATAAATTTTTCAGCATACTTGAATTAAAATTAAAAATAATACATTAAAACAAAGCGTATGCATTTTTCTTTATAGTAATTACAAATTTAACATTACCATTATTATTATTACAAATTTAACATTATGTATAATACTTATTCTATTCGTATAACAAAAATATCTAATTATTAGATAGTAGGACATGTGCAAATTAATAATCAAATTTTAATAGCGGCAGGTTATATTGTGAGAAAAGTAATTTGGCAGCTTTTTGACATGCCTTCGAAGCGGTTGGTAGATTAAGCCAGCACTACCGAAGAGCTGTTCACTAGGAACGGTTCTGACAGGAAATGTCGGGCTATTGGTGCAAGTGGGTTGTATTTTGTGGTAGTTCGCCACCATAACAATGGGTCTTCCTTCCGTCAAGTTTATGCGTCTTTGTTTGGTATAATCTGAGATTAGCGATTTAGTTAATATATATTTTGAATTGGTATCAGTAGGGACAGCATATTCTTCATCCTCACTGGAATCTGAAGTCCTGGCCAGTGATATATGTATTAGAGAATATTGTTTTCGGTTGCAGCTAATAGATGGTTGAGGCGAGCTTAGGTGAGGTTGAGGTGGTAGTTGTTGTAGGATTGGGTCATTTTGTGTATGTTTCGTTCCTTAGATGGGGGGGGGACCTATATAACCATCAGCAGATTCATTTTTTATCAAGGATTCCACTGATTTTACAATGTTATTGACGAGTTTTGCCTTATATCGAGGATCCAGATAGATAGCGAGTGTGTACATGATTAGGTAGCGAGTGTGTACGAGACTACCTTCCAAGTTATTTTATTTTATGTTAAGTTCTTACTTCAAATTTAGGGTGAAATTTAATATGCCTGGTTCATTGATTAAATCAAATTCTTTGGTGGTCAACGCATCATTTAAAATATATATCAGAGGAAATACAATTATTTGTTTTCCCTGTAACAGTTAATTCTACAATAAGGGCCATCTTCCGAGATAAGGAGTAAAGAGTTATATCTCGACGGAGGGCTGTACATCCAAGACTTTCAGGGAAATTATCCTGTTTAGAGACCAAATCGACGTCCAGATGAAGCTTTCTCGATTGTATAAGAAAGCTAGTTCCTCACTCAGCTTGAAGCACTCAGAACTTGTATAAGAAACTTAAGATCTTCGAAATGTAGGTTTACAAAAGAATGCTCCGTTTTTGTGAACGAACAGAGCGTCGAATATTGCAGTGGTGAATCGAATGAGGAAAAACATAGAAGTATTCAGTACCATCAAAAAACGAAACATACTTCAGATACCTAATGGGGGCTAAATATATAGAATATTGCAACTAGGCACTAATCCGCACAGAATAAACATCCTGGCTCAAAAACCTAAGGGTATGGTAAGGACGAGGGACAACATCTTTGTTTCGTGCAGCAGCTTTGCGAATGAACATGTTATGATCATCGCTAACCTTTAATATAAGACGGCACTACAAGAAGAGAGGCAAATTAACGCAAACTTCAAACAACTTAGCACCCTTCGGGAAGCCAACGGCTTGCCTAGCCTGAATCACTTGCTCACTAACTTGTTGCGCACGGTACAGCTTGAAAAAAGGGTTTACTCGAGGCAATGACCTGATCCGGCTGTAACTGGCCTGGTGCAAATAAGGCATTGATTCAGTTGTGGTTAAACGAGGCTTTGGAAGGAACCTACCGCTGTAACTATGATTATACGAAATCTAAATGTGGCAAACCTTTCTTTTTCGATTGTTCATCCTCGTCCAACTCTGCCCGCAGGCGCTCAGCTGCGATTCTTTCAAATTCATCTTTATCCCACTTCCGGCGATGGTCTTCGGGTCTGTCCGTCATTTTATTTGAGTATTTTCCAGCCGGATTTTAAAGATTCAGTATTATCGATTACAAGACAAGACACAAACACTAATGACGGATGACACAAATACAAAAAATGGCAAACGTCAATAATTAGTCATGGGCGACTATTGAATAAGTTCGACTCAGAAGTCGAAAGATTGCAAGAGTCGACTTTTGTTTTGTTCGCTCGTTTATTTTCTTCTTCTTCTTTTACCAGGGCTATTGGGGATCTGAGGATTAATTTGAGAGTAGTATCCCTCTTTAATCTTGCACGAGGATAGCCCAGACCTTCCACCACCGATTCTACATCTACTCTTCAATCAAACGAGATGCTGGAATCTTAACGCGATGGAGGATCCTCTTGGAGTGGGCTTCATTAGTCAAATTTCATTGTGGCTATTCCTTCAGGGATCCATGATAGGACTATTTCGTCTCCTCCTTCCCAAAGAATGCTAAAAAAGTCCTGAATATGTTTTCTAAACGAGCAGGTCCAACCAGACTTAGAGAGTCAGAGAAAATAGCGCATGGGATGATTTGATTGACCGTAACATATTACAGGAGGACAATACTCTCAGCAGTGTAGATTGAGGCGCGGTTATGTAGTTTGTTTAGAATATTACGGTTGAGGTGGGAAAGGCTGCTCCCCCACTGGAGTATTCCTCAATACCGATTGCGGGTAATTTCATGTCAGATTTTGGGATTGGAATGTTAATTTGTGACGAATTCGGCCGCTCTAAAAGCTCACGTAAGCTATGAGAGGGGAGAAATGGGATTGAATGTGTTCGGAAATTTCGACACTGCTTCGTCGTTATTGGAGAAAAAGTGGAACCAAGTTGTCTGCTTATTGTCTAAGCACAGCCTCCTTATGTGCAGTAGAATTGTATGGGTTAAATCCGCGGTGGAATCTCTTCACCATACGCCAAACAGCGGAGCCGGGATTCATCCAGGGGAGAGTTGAGGGCAGAACTGTTTCCACCCATTTCTTTTTTATTTTTTATTTGAAGTGTTTCTTACAATCTTTTGCGGAATTCTGATAGACATTCCAGTTTCAGTGGACATTCCATTGAGGTAAGACGAGAGAGCTGATTCGAGCATTGAGATTCATTCAGTGCCGGCTCGAGGAAACTTGGCGCCCTAGGCAAAAGACTAGTATTGCGCCCATTTAAAAAAATCACAAAACATTAATTGTGTAATTTTTAATCAAATAATTAGAGCACAGATATGACTTACC
>JAOPUG010000120.1:10406335-10417432 GCA_027564375.1 Micropterix facetella
AAACTCGCATTGTTGAATTTTAATTAGAGTAACAAGTTAGAAATCAAAAATCAATTACAAAAAAAAAACCTTAGAAGTCTACGAAATAAATAACGTAACATTCCACAGGGGCACGCGACTAGATGCTGACCCCGCTCCTGACTCCGCTGGAAAGATAATATACGATCAGATTTATTCCGCCATCTGCAGTTCCCTTTCCCCGCATCAGCACGACTTCATGAGTAAGAGCTCTGTAAATTCACCAACGAAATCCTCGATAACATGAATAGTCGAACGTACACTGATGCCATTTATATAGACTTCTCAAAAGCATTTGACAAAGTAAATCATTCTGTGTTATTACTGAAACTTGAGAAACTCGGTATACACGTAGATCTATTAAGATGGTTCACTTCATATATTCATAATCGTCAGAAGGCCGTCGTAGTAGGTGGCTTCAAATTGAACTTATTTCGATTCCTTCAGGTGTACCACAGGGACCACACTTGGATCTGTTTTTATTAAATATATATATATATATATTAACGACATAAATTCCTATTTTAAATCATCCCAGTTTATTCTATACGCTGATGATCTTAAAGTTTATTCTGCTATTGCAGATGTGGCCGACTGTTTATGCATGCAGAATGACCTAAGCCATCTCAGTGAATACTGTGGTTTAGACAAACTTGAGCTTAATGTCAAGAAGTGCCATTTAATCTCATTTACCCAAAACACAAATAAAATATCATACAATTATAAGATAGGTTCCGGTGACATAAAGGAGACTAATACTGTCCGAGATCTGGGGGTTTTACTCGATTCCAAAACGAAATTTGACTTGCCGATTACAAAACGAAATTATATTCCTGGAGATACCAAACTCCTTAAATAGGTGAAATAGAGATTTAGCTGGGTGGCCACGAGCGCCAAATTTCACAGCTTAAAGGTGAACAGTAAAGCCATTCCGGATGACGGCATTTGCGAGATCATGGTATTTATTTAATTTGTATCTACTCGTGGTCTTTTGAGATATTTGATTCCCATGGAATAGATAATTCTACAATAAAGGTCATCTTCTGATATAGTGAGTTAAGAGTTATATCTGGACGGAGGGCTGTGCATCCGAGACTGTCAGGGAAATTATACTGTTTAGAGTCAGATTCGACCTCCAGAATCCAATCTATAGCCTTTTATCGATTATTGAGAAAAGCTTCGCAGTGGAATGCCTTTTGCTTTTAGAGCCATTCCGCACAAACTGTATTTAAGACCTTTGTAGACACGAGCCATTGAGATGCGAATTACCTCGCGAATAACAGCGAATATAAAGGACTTTGTCATGGCGGTAAGTATACCGTCCTTGATCTAACGCCTCTTTGCATCCAGCCAAAATATGTCTAGCTGTGCAAGGGGTATTGTTACAAAGAGGACATGAACTATCCTCTGAATAACTCCAAAGAGCGAGGTTGCTGGGGTATAGAAGGGTATGCTGAAAGGCGTTTAGATAAAATTTCAGCATCTCTGGTGTCCAATTATCTTCCAGGGTATCATTAATTATCATTATCATCCAGGGTATCACGGTAAAAAACAACGAAGGACAGTCCCAGGAAGACGGCGAATTTCTAAACTGAAAGAACTTAAAACCATAATTTGGAAGGAGCATGATTTCTTTATTCCGGAAGCAGGATCTGTTCAAGGTTGAAATAGCAATTATAATAGCCTACCTCCTAAGAGGAGACACCTGAAGAAGAAGAAGAAAATATAATATAATACATACCCTCTTCGTAAGGTAGCATAGCATTGAAATGTTTTCCGATATCGAACGAATCATCAAATTCTCGAAAGAATCTGAGAGCTCTCTCGTATTTCGTCGGATATTTCCCCAAAATGTCCAAAATTTCGGTTATTTTCTCCTTCACTGACATATTTACGTTTCCGGAAAGGCTCTCATGGTCGCCAAAGGCGACATGGGGAGCACTTTTGTATGCATTTAAAATGTCGACATTCTGGAAGTAATTTTATAAAATTGATTCTTCAGTATAATTCCATTTTATTTAACATTATTTTGCTATAATATTTATTTATTTTATTTATTAGTAACATATAAAATCCAAATCCATGAGCACAAAAGAAAAGAAATTTACTATCCAGAAAATGCCGTAATATATGCTTTTAAATTTAGGTATACGTATGTCTGAGGCAAGGGTAAATATCACAAAAATTAAATGTAAATGTTTGTTTTCTAAAGTGCTCATTAAAATTCAACCGAACCCGCCACACCAGGAACTCCTCAGATAAGGCGAACTCACTTCTCTTCTTATGTGAGTTATATGTTGTACATTTTTTAATAATATTTTTACCTCGGATATTTTATATTTATATTAAATATTCTACAAATAATGCGATACCGCCCTTTCGCCGTATTGGCCGTTGCGTCGGATTCATACCAACTTTATCTGTAGTATTGTAATGTTGAGGGTAGGGAAATAATTACATAACAATCTAATATGAACCACGAGTGAATAATTAGTAATATTAATATTAGTATCAGTATTAATTATAAAATATGTTATATTAATGTCTAAAATATATATGTATATATCAGAAGCATAAATTAGGACTTTAAAAATATGCGTAGTACTTATCCCTAAATAATATAGATTAATAGCCCTGGAATTTTGTAACCAGACAAATTTATGATTGTTAGTTACCGAATGTGGAAAAATATCTGCTTTCCGAATATAGATTTTACCTGATTTCACCCAAACATATTTATATTTTTTCGCGGCTGCAGTTTTCTTAATTTCCGCTAGAAGAAATTTAGCGCGGTTGCTGAGGCGCTCAAACAGATGTGGGCTGTTGTTTACATTTAATATCTAGAATTTTAGTGTTCAACTTATTTCCTTTTGTACTGGATTGATTAAACATTTTCATTTTGTTTATTATAGAATCGCTTACAACATATTCATCGACGATTGATCTTGGCGTTGGTTTGGAGGTTTTTTTCAAAACTTCTTCTCATAAAAATGACATTTACTCCTGCTTCAGCTTAAACGACTTGTATAATCTTAGTATATATTTGATTCATATTTTCATTAGTTTTTCAGGTATTTCCCGAATCTCAATATTGTTTTGTAGACGGCGTTGTTCCGAGGAGTAGAAGTTTGATTCGATGAAATCCATTCTTTTTTTAGATCTGAATGCTCATGTTCAGTTGAATCCAATTTTAAATATTTTGCTTACATATGGTTATATTTTGATGGCGATTTCGTCGAACTGATTAGATATATGGGTTATACATTTTATTTGTTTTTGATTTTGCTTCAATATGTTTTGGTTGGCTGTAGTAATTTCAATGTACTTCATATTTTTCTCGGAGATACTTATTTGTCAAGCATCCATTATCGTAGTTCCAAAGGTTTCCACTTTCTCTTCCACAATTTTCTCCAACATTTCAATGCACTTTAGGATCAATTTTGAATCAAATTTCTTATTACCGGATATATCACTATCCGATGGTTTGCTATCTCTGCATGATTGAGCGTTTTTGTGAGAATCTTTACACACTGGACACTGCCATAATTCTTTATGTTTGCCTGCTAGTTTACGGAAATTAGTTATAAAAAACCCACCGCAGCTGTAGTGAAAAAATCCATTGCGTATGTTTCATTGTATACATTCTGTTGTTATATAATCATGTGTGTACATTTCTTGCATTTCGAGGCCACATTTGTGATTTCTGGGATAACAGACAGAACCAAAGAGATCCAAACCTTGAAAATAGTGTTATGCTGGTGCTGTGTAGCGCTGTGCTCTGATTAATACTGCTCTGCTCACCCGATGGCCGCCGTCCAGGTGTCTAGAGTTCCAGACCCAGATTGGCCGTTCAGGAGGCGTCCAAAGTTATATTTATATATTTTCCACTAAGCTGAATGCCTTGAGAGTTTGATTTATCGATTAGAAGGTGTTAAATTAAAATAGGTAATTCAAAACTAATTTTAAAATAGCAATGATAAAATAATGACATAACTATAGGTAGTTATAAGTCTTATACTATGTGCGTTGAAAAAGACTATGTATAAAGGAAGACTAGTTATACCTGATCGTGGCAGAAGTCCATTGAGGCTGCGTGCATTTTTGCCAATTTGCTTAAAAGTAATTTGCAGTGCTGCAGATCAAGACCTTTACTTTTATCTGCTACTTCATATTTCAATAACTTCATGTCTTCCAGCACTAGCATGGATATATTTTCCACTTTTGCGGAGTGTATAAATCTGAGAATGATATTAAGTATTTAAGTGTTACTGAATTAGGTACATATAGAACGGAGTTGTACTTTTATGAGATCCACACCACTAGTACCACATACCACAAACTTCTAAACAGAAACATTGGAATCATTATATCAGCATGTGAGGTTGAAAAGGGACAGACAAGAATAATAGGTTCCAGAAATATGATCTGTCTCAATACATCCAAGATAGTAGGTAGATATCTTCCTGTCTAGTCAGAAAAATTAAGTCATCAATGCTCAAAATCTAACAATCGATTCAAATACAGTAGCAAATATAAAAATCCACAAATTTCTCGGTTTAATTTTAGATCAAAATTCTAAGATGGAATGCTCACGGAGAGGAATTAAGCGACAGACTTCCCAGCGCATGTTTCTTTCTACGCCAAATAAGGAAATTGATTAGAGCAAAACATACTAAAACAATATACTTTGCTTATTTCGAGTCAATTCTCCACTATGGGATTACCTTTTGGTCGCAGTGTAACGCAGTTTTAAGGCAACGAATTTTCTCTCTGCAAAAACGAGCCATACGAATTTCGATTCATCTTGATGGTACTAAATCATGCGTGGTCATGTCAAAACTCTCGGTAAAATCATTCTACCATAACTATACATATGTCTTTGAATACATAATGAAGATATTAGAAAATATTTGAAAGTTGAAGACTCAAAAGGAAACTCATTCTCATTTTACCAGAGGTAGGCATAATTTAATACTACCCTATCCTTCCTTGGGAATATATAAAAGAGATCCAAACTACGCTGGAATTGTATGTTATAATAAATTATCAGAAAATATAAAAATTAAATTTAGAAACGGAAAAATAATTCAATTTAAGGTCAAATTAAAAGTATATTTTATTGATAGAGAGTTGTACAATATAAATTAATTATAATTAGGTGACAAACAATTTCCATTTTGATTTTCCTCATTTAGCTTAAGATTTATACATTTTCAATGACTGTTGTATAATTGCAACTATTTTATTTTCTCTGCAATAGATATTAATATTATTTATTTGTAGGCCCATTTTATTTCCTAAATCATGACAATTGAATTGATATTTTTCAAGTGAAAATGTTCAAAAGTAAGTTGGTATTATGGCAACAAATTATTGAAATTTGTAGTTTTTAAGTATCTAATACTAAAACAATAATGTATGTTGTAAAACTCCTCAAAACCTTATAATATCAGTTATTTATTTATTTAACATTAAGCGGTTATTTACTAAAATATTATATCGATTAGGTAATCAACAGTTTATACTTTGGGTTTTAAAATCATATTATATAATATTAAATAGTGTCGTATAGAAATATTGTGTCTAAAGATATGTATGGGTTTGAAGACTATAAACACGATTTGTTTTGATTTAACTGTTTTATCTTCTGTTCTTTCAACCTTTGGGATGCTTTGGACACATAATGGTTCTGGACCTATGATTAATTAATTTATGTTATTTATTTACGCAAAGCACAATTATTATAGTAGTTACATCATTAGGAAAATGTCTACAGCAAAAAAATATATTCAAACAATATTGAAACGTACCTAATGATCTAAATTGTCGATCGCCCAACTGAGGCATGCTTGTACTTGGGCGGACATGAAGAATAATAAAATAGCTATGTAAATAATGTGCATGCTTTTACAAGCAAAATAAAAACAAATATTTAAAATACCATTATATTAAAATATAGAAGGGCTAAAATCATATTATGATATAAATTAAACTTTACAATGACAGTCAATCTTAAAATAATAGAAAAATCTAATAAACAATGTAAATCTGGACAAAAATTATACTTACTATAAATAAATAAACGATTTTTAAATAGAATATAAATGATGCAATTAAAATAATAAAATAATCAAAATACATCAGTCAAAAACGTAAAATGCATAATTTAAAATTGGTTACATTCCTCATATATAAGATTATTCTCTTCAACAAGTAACCACTCAACCAATAACTTTATTGATGCTTTAAGACTTGCTGTCTTCTTCAAGTCACAGGAAAGAACATTACGTTTTCGGCCTGAGAAAAGTAAAATGTCTTTGTCCAAAGGATGTTTTCATATAAGGCGCATTTAGAAAAATACCAGTTGCTCTCCTCGGTGCTCCTTGATATTGTGACAGTTAGATTTGTCTTGGGGCGTAGGTGACATAAAATATTTTAACATATAGTAATCTCACATTTGGTACTTAAAAATCTATCAGCCTTACCAACAAAAATATACTTATAACTAGATTAAACCTTAGTATTGTTATATCCGGCATAGCTGAGTTATAACAGAGTTGTAAAATCTTGACCAATAAACGAGTTTTAACGAAAATATAAACTGCTTCTAAATCATAAACAAACCATATGTTGGGCATGGCGAGTCCCGTTTTATAGTAGGCGTTGTTAACTAAATGTCCATTTATTTATTTTTATTCTGAGAAATATACAGCATTCATGAAATTATATTTTACAAAATAATATACTTACATACGTTAAAAAAGCCAATGATATTTCATTTGATTATCAACTTGAAAAAGTGAAGAAGTAAAACTAATAAATTAAGTCTAATTAAATTTAAGTAAGCAATTAAAGTCCAAATGTAGCGTTAGAGAGGATGTGAGGGTAGTGTCTAGGTGTAAGTGAGAAAGGTAGTGTCTGTTTAAGTGGCATGTCACCATACCTATTGTTTTAAATTATTCGTTGTATAGTCACATTTAACATTTAGGAGAGAATTATTCATGCAGGTAATATTACTACGGGGAACCATAAATAAATTATCACTTTTTCTTTCATAGTAAATTTGGAGATAGCGCTGTTTGTGTTAAGCATTGTCATTTTCAACGCTCTTTTTTTTGTTTTAAAATAACAGCGGAATTTCCTGTTTATTTTGTTTATAAATGAACATATTACGCAGAACGTTTCGTGTCGTTTTGTTACTTGTCGTGTAAGTTAACACGTCTGTTTAACTCGACGGCCATTTTACGTTATAAATTCATTATAATGCCGCTAAACCTACCCAAGGGCTAGTATAAGAGAGTTATATCGGCGGTGTAACGTAGGTAGCGAGAAACATTTATTGACAAATCCTTGGTAATAACAGTGGTATAATTTTTACACATCATTTATTGATAAGTGTTTGAATATAACATCACTCGCAAATCTGTATAGTTTTACAATATTGTTTTTATGAGACACTTCTAAGCGATATAGAGTGGTTGCAAGTTAGTTTTGACACATCCGCCCCATGCTATAATGCCGTAGTACATGATGGTATTGCAGAGAGCATAGTAAGATATTTTAAGAGTTCCTAGATCCAACATATTTCCCAGATCTCTAAAAATATATCAAAGTTGTCAAATCATATTATATCAGTAGTCGATATGATCGTCTTAGTGCAAGTTTTAGTAAATTGTTATAACCAAGTAGTACTTAATATTTTTTATTCTCTCGATATATTTTTTATTCTTATTTTTTTTATATTTTAATTGTCATTATAATTTTTTTTTCACTTTATTATTTAGACAATTAAATGGTTGTTTTTTTAGTTTATTGATATTTCGATGTTTATTTTGATTTTTTTTGTTGTGCTCGAGTGCATTCCAAGACGACTATGAGATGGTAGTCTCATTCTCTATAAAAGTAACAGTCTTGAAGAAAGCACTAAGTGTGGTCTTCATACAGCTATCACTCACTCTATTTATTACCATGTTTTAAAATAAAATATTACTATTACCGGATCCAGGGGGTCCATATTGCACAGGTAGACAGTAATATGGCTCGTAATCGCTTTCGGAAGATCGCTGCAACATTGATGGGTACAGCTTCTCTGATTTGGTTGATCTGCAGAAAGAAATTACTCCATTTAATAACAATTTTTTGACATACATTACAATAGCAAGAACTGAGAATAAAAAAAAATATTATAAAAAGTGTGTGGAAAAAAATCAGCACAGGCAATCTTCTTTTCTTATATTTATTGCTTAATTTAATTGTCTAATATATTAGCTGCTGCTGTTGGTTGCATCTTCCTGGCTTTCGACAGCTGATGCTGTCCGGTTACCTTATGAACGGATGCATCACAGATTTGTTGACACAATATCGAGGATAGAGGAGCTACTGCTGCTCTAAAATAGATTACTTTGGACTAATTACTATTATTAATTTACATTGTATTGTCTGATATATGGTGTGATTTCTGTTTAATGTTAAAGGAAACACACAAGCGCAAGTTTGGTTATGGTCCTTGGTGGCAACAATGGAATCAAGGACTTATTCGGGGGAACCCATCAACCAGAGGCGTTGCAAGAACTTTATCGATATATCACCCCGAGATGAACGTACAGAATTTGGACAATACATATCCACAATCCAACTGTGCCACAGCCCGTGAAAGTCCAACTCCTCACATTGAGGCACTAGAAATCTTGGAGCCCAGTGGGGCATCCTCGCGCTCTCACTCCCGGATGTGGTCAGATTACTTCGACCTCCCATCTGGTAGCAGGTTCAAAGTCGTTTGCTCGTTCTTCTACCTTATGTAAGCGGTAATTCCTTACCGGAACATGTCGCGAATACGAGGCGCCCTATACTAGGTTTGCCACCCGAGATTGGGTGACCAACGTATTGTTTCTAAGGACAGATAGCATAAGGTATCTCACTAACCCCGCATTCTTAGGTCACATTACTTTTTCAAACTCCCCCGACAATTCTTTGCTGAGCATGGGCCGGCAAATCGGCCAGTGCATCAGACATCCATCCGTCTGAAGTTTTCACCTAGTGATTTTGCCACAATACTGAGATACACTGGGATCTGGCGCGTGTCATCGCATATATATGAAATACATCGGGCCTCTCTTCAGGAAAATTGTTGAGTAAAGGCCGGCAAGCCGACCAGAGCTCAGACATCAGCCGCTCAGCAGGTTCACCGGGCAAGTCCCTCTTCGGGGAGGCTGCCGGATGGGAGCTGATCCGTGAGTTGGGCCGACCATAATAACAAGAGTTGGCCAATATGACCTGAGTTGCACGACCCCATTAGGCCTCATCAGGTCCTTGGCGGCAGTTGGCAGTTGATGATGATAAAAAAAAAGAACATAGAAGAGGCAGATGATGTTTTGAGGCGCCAGACATGGGCAGAGGCGAAGCTTAAGAGTTTATTTAGCCCATCTATCTATCGGGGAGAGTATATTCGCCACCAAGGAACTTATTCGTTCCCTGCGTATTTTCAATACGTTAATTATTTTAAGACAATATTGTTGTATTAAAAGGTATTAATCAAGTTATATTAAATTCGATACATTATATAATGGCATCTTGCGACACTAATATGGCTTATAGCGGCCATTGCAGCACAATCATAACACACAGTGACCACGAAACACACACATATATACATATATACATAAATACATTTATACATACATACACATACACACACACACACCCACATGCGTGCGCACACACGCACAAACACACGCACGTATGCACGCACGTACGCACGCACACACACAGGTGAAACAGGTGACATAAGTCGTGCCAATTTGTTATATTTTGTGAGCAAGCAGTGACTTGACAAAAGCATTATTGTTCAAGTATATTAATACCTTGGAAATGTTCGATCCTTAAGGTAGCTGAATAACAAAATAGAAAAATAAATCAATTTTACATAAATTTGCACACATAAAAAAATATTTAAATGCCAGTGGCGTATTTAGGTTCAGTGCTGCTCTGGTCTATTCAAAGTTCACCTCGCATATCACTAGAATTTAATACTGATGATGTAGTGCTATTCACAGGATAGTTTATGGCTTTCTGTAGTAATACACAATGCACAGCTAGACATATTTTAGCTGGTTGCAAGTCGGCATTAAATCGAGGTAAGTACACCCAGCGTTGGACTGGGCCTAAGGCGCCCGAGTGGCCTAAGGGGCCTCCGTAAGGGCCTGCCGCCCGCCTAGAATCAGGTGATACCATCAGGTCAACCAATAAACCAAATGATAATAATAATCAAATAGACATGAATTTTTGGGGGTTTTTATTTTCAAAGACATACATTTTTATGTAGAAAGTTTAATTAGGTATAATTATCCAATCCACACTTTTTTTAAAGAGAAGTTTCTGTTTCGATACCATAAACGTTTCATTCAGCTAAACTGTCAATAACTCGTTTGTAAAAACTGTTATCATCGTCATCCTCGATAAGATCCGATTCAGTGTTCCGAATAATAAACGAATCTGGCAGTTCTTGACCTAGTAAAGAACGAATCCTCGCCTTAATGCGCTTCAGTGGTGAAAATCGTCTCTCGCAAGTCACTTGCATAAATGAGATTGTGAGTATTGTATAATAAGCTACGTATAAATTGGAGTACGTACTGATGTATATGTTATATTTAGACAAAAGTTTACATCCACATGGTATGCAACCGGCAAGCATCGGAACCCCTTGTAGACAAGCAAATAGCACCGATCTCTTCCTTCTCTTCGTCAGCCAGTTGGTTACTGACTGGCCGGCTTGCGCATGCACCATGCATGTCGCCCCGAGTCAGTGATGCCAGCCAAGCCAACCTGTACCATAATTGTGGGGACGTATGATAAAAATACCACAGGTACGTTGTACATCATATCGTATATCAACTTGTACGATATGTACGAGTTCTTTCTTTGTCATCATAAAACTCTCATTTGTGTGTGTCTGCGTTACTCGTTAGTTACATGCGCGCACATTACTTGCTTTGACTTATAAAAACAAAAGCAGCATATGAAGGGGCCCACACAGGCCAGTCCGATGGCCACTCTATGGCCAGTCCGACTCTGGGTACACCT
>JAOPUG010000120.1:10512927-10524737 GCA_027564375.1 Micropterix facetella
ATTACTCTGACCGTAACATATACATATAAGATTTATTCTCTTTATAAACTTGAAATGTTGAGAGTGCACCTTTGGAAAACTGTATTTTATGCGCGGCATCACTTTAGTTGAATAACGCCGAAGGGTAAAAAACTTTTTAATATTAATGGGGTGTTTGTGGTTTACTGTCAAGCCTGCATTTCACGGCAATAAAATAAACATGTGCCGCTACAAGCGAACCAGTAATAGTGTTGCCAGGTCTGGAGAAATTCCATCTTGGACTATATACGACCCCTTAGAGCGAGCCCAAATTGCTTGAGGCTACTATATCGCTGACTAGGCTACCTTAACGGCCCTCTCCGACTACATAAATTATTTTAAGAATTAATAAATTTCTAAAGGTGTAATGGGTAAGGGAGTTCATCTGATGGGAGCGGGTTCCAGTGCAATAGGACTAGGTGGCAAGCGAGAAGACGAGATCTCCGAAGCCTTGCATAATATGGGTCCTATAGCCTGTGCAATGTAGAATAAGAAGTAATAAGTGAGCTGAACTCGCAGAATGCAAGACAGCAGGGCGCCATCACATGTTCTAGGTTCTACAGTGCTATTGCGATGGGTCTACTCTCCTACACCATCATTACGCCGAGACAATCTAGGATTACTACGATTAGTTTTAGTTCTAGAGTTTAGATTTAGGTAAGTCTCGAGAACTCCGAGGATTAGAGCTGCTTAATCACTATAATAAGCGTGAGTTTAGTTTGAACTCAAAAAACATTCATAAATATATTTGGTTTTGAATCACGTTAACATTAGATATTTTTATAATAAATTTTGAAAATATTCTTTCCTACGCAAAATGGAATTGTTTTAGGAAGATAGAGAGCACTTAGATAGGAAAATACTGGAATGTACCTTTGTTCCCTGGGTGGAACTATAAGATGGAGCACGAGGTAGAACGGCTGGTGCAATTTGGAAGCAGTAGAATATAGAGCGTTGCACCGGGCACTTATTGAGTCAGACGAGCGGATAATGAGCTCGCTCTTAAAGGGCCTTTCAGCACGTAAATAAATTGAGAATCGGCATAATATAACTAACTGAAAGTATAGGTATTTGTCCTCCCAATAGCGGAAAAAGAATCGTTGCGGGGGCAGCGTCGATAAAAGAATTTAAATTTTTATTTGACGTTTATGTGAATATGTACAAATATTTACAATATGATACGACAAAAACATTAGTATAACTGTTTCCTCATGAGTACTTATTTCATTGCAAACGTTAGTGTTTAGTATAATGAATTAAGATATCCTTCATTAAATAATTTATTTTTTAAGGAAACGGGTGGAACTCTATTTAATATAGGGGTCATTTGCTATCTTTACATCCGTATTCATCTTTATGAAAAAATCAATAGTCTTGGAGTTATATTTTTTTTGTATTTTTTTTAAAAACCCTACTTTATGCCCACTTTTAAAGAATATAAAAATAATAAATAAAAGTTTTTAACTTCTTGTTTCTTTCTCGTGAACCCCATAAAACAGCCGTACTTTATTAAAAGAAAAGATAATAAAATTTGCGATACAAAAGAAATTCCAAGGAAAAGAGTTGGGCAATTACCAACATTAGAGAAGAAATTAGGTTTTTAAAGTGATTTCTTGATTTTCTTTCATTATATGCTAGAAGGTTATTATTGTAGAAACGGCTCCATTTTATTGGCTATCTAACGGATATATACATACATTCTGAGATCGACGTTCCTGTTCCACAAGTATTAATAAAAATGTAATTCAAGTAGTGGAATACGAAAACGATAACTACAGTAATAACTCACACCGGTCGGTGTCAGGCGGTTTTTTCCTCTTACAAATTGAACTCAAAGCCAGATAATAAGCAATCCACATGTACGAACTACCAACCCACCGGTTGACGATGTAAATGTTATTGAGTAAATATTAATGAAATGGCTGCATAAGTCAATAAAGTCGAACATGATACTGGGACATAGCGACATTTAAATCCAAAACAGCAGGAGGCACATAATCAAACGCAGAATTCGGTTGATCTCGTCGTACTGAGTCTGTTTCAGCAATACGCAGACATGTATTAGACTCGCTTTAAATATATATTTTGTTATAATAGTATGTCTAATTATTTTCACTACACTATTTTCTATTTCTCTTTTTACACATCAACCACAATATCTACGTTACCTCTTCACTTTTTCCTTTACATAAGTAATAATATATTGACCGACATGAAGTACAAAACTGCTACTTTAGGTTACCACAGCTGGCAAAAATCGGCAAATTTTATACGCAGATACCTGGCAACACTCAGTCCATTAGGCAAGTAAAACTCTCACCGCGCATGCAATATAATTCTGCTCTCTGGTAGTTGGAAATAGGTGGAAATATATGTAAAAGAATTTTCCATTGCTGTATTTTATAGCGGAGGTAATAGATAAATAATAATTAATTAGATAACAACCGATGTACAAGACAATGCAGTATTATAAGTTTTTAGAAATAACATGTTACGAATTGAATCATATATCATAGACTATTAAAAATAATGCCACACATGCATAGCCTAAAATCAATTCCAACACTGTCAACTAATTTTAATTTATAGGAAAAACTAATATAATACAATACCTAATAGTAATATTAAACGTACCAGTAATTTTCCAAACACTAGCGCTGGGTTCGGATCTATTTGTATGTATTTGGCAGCTCTCAGCAGCTCATTCATACGATGAATAAAATAAATTTACGAGGGATTTTTCCAAGTCGCATAATTCGTTTAAAAGTTACGGGTCCTTAAGTGAATATGCTTTAAATTTTGTAACCCAAGAACGCACAGTCCGTTTTATTTCTTTTTTCGAGAATCTCTGTCAAAATAATTCGGATACCTGACAAAATTTGGCAACCGTATGGATGACATGTTATTTCTCAGTCGTCCGTTTATACGGGAGCCCCCCGATCCATTCCAGGCACGGAAATAAGCTTTATGTTATGAGATCTTCCCATCGATGGAAAAGAAATGATTAGCGAAATATTTTGAAAAATCCTGAAACACGTTATTAAGTTAAAGCCTCATAAGCCTATCGTTGTAACTTTCGAAATCGGTCAACGCATTCTACCGGTACCGTACATAATATTATTCATGATCAACTGCATGTATCAAAAGTGACTACGAGATGAGTGCCGCGAATGTTTACCCCGCATCAGAAACAAGCGCGCGTGGAATGTTGTTCGCAGTTTTGAAGCTATGTGTAAACAATCCAGGTGCAGTCATCGAAAGAATTATTACTGGAGATAAAACGAGGATTCATTGTTATGACCCTGATAGCAGGCAAGAGTCGATGCAGGGGCATATTAGAGGATCAGCTCATACCGAGGAATTCAAAGTCGTTCCTTCAGCATAGCCACCATATTTTGGGACTATAAAGGGATATTGCTGATAGATTATAAGAATAAATGTGTCAATATCACGGCAGTGTAACATGCCAACATTCTATAGTAATTAGGAGCAGCTATTAAAGAAAATAGGAGAGTAACATTGGCCAAAGATGTGCTGCTTCTGCATGATAATGCTTCAGTTCACACCGCTCGAATTGCAAAGGCTACCGCGCGCGACTGCAGTTCGAAACTATGGACGACCCACCGTACAGTCCAGACCTGGCTCCCATTGGATACTCTTTATTCCCGAATCTGACAAAAGGCCTCCGAGGGAATCGATATGTTGACTAAGAAGCATTGAATGCGGCTCTGACCGAAAATTTTGCCAACAAAAATAAAAACTACGTTTATACGGGCTTAAAAAAAATTACAAATCTAATAAATGCATTGAGATAAAAGGGGACTACGTTGAAAAATAATAAAAAAAATACATCTGCATATCTTTGTTTTCATACTTATACCGCAAACTTATTGAACGCCCCTCGTAATAAGGATTTTTTTGAAATAAATAGTCCATGGCCTTGTAATATAACACTCTCACTCAATATTTTAATATTTTAATTTTGTTAAAATAACGACAGTTTATATAATTTCCATACATTACAAGGATAATTTATATAATTTTTTGGAGTTTAATCTTTAAGAATCGATTTCAATAATGCAGTTTAAAACCCCCGGCACGAAAATTTGATTAGTAGTAAAATCGAGCATGAAAAAAAAGCGTTATGTAAATAATAATACATGTGCTGCCATTTATTGTCAGATACATATATTACTGGATACTAGATTATTCCTTAAAAATCGATTACATATTAAGCCCCCGGTACAAAAAAATGATGGGTATACGATGGGTACAATGGAAATTTGATGGGTACAATCGAGCCTTAACAAAAAGCGTTATGTTTTTATAAATTAATTAATGTTAGCGCCATAAAGCAGAATATTTCAAAATATTTCAAAATTAAATGACTTTTAGTTACATAGTAATATACGTAGGTACCTGACAATAGATAGCAGTACATATAATATTCTGTTAGCGCCATCTAAGCAGAATAAATATTTCAAAATTAAATAACTTTTCGTAACATAGTAATATACGTACCAGATAATAGATGGCAGCACATATTCTGTTAGCGCCATCTAAGGGGGGTCATATACACACCTGTGCCCTTGTTTTTGGACTTCTAAAAAGTAAACTCCAGTCGCGCGTCGGAGCTGATAAACTCAATTTTTTCTCATTTTTATATAGGTATTTTTAATTTATAGGGTTAAAGCTCTGTACATTGTTAACCGCACAAAACATCACTTCGATGTGTTATTATTAAATTTATATTTTAAATGATTCAACTGCATTATCCTTATTACCAAATATTATTACCTTTTCCTTTCACATACATACATATACTATATTTTGAGTGATCATATTACCCTGAATAGGACTCTCCTAATAAAAGTTCACCTTAAATTCAAATATTCTGTTTTCATCATTATTTTGACAAATACGGTTCCCATACTACTTCACATACTATACGAACGTGCATAAAATGTAGATATTTTTACACTTATTCTAAAGAACGTTAGGCATTTTTTGATTAAATAGTCCATGAACTGGAATTATATTTTCATTGAATATTTTAATAACTTAATTTGTGCAAGAAGTTCAAATGTCGGGAAGATAAATGAGCGAAATGTGCTGACTTTCAGAAAAGCTCTCTGTGCTTTTTCCAAACTTAACGTGGTCATTTTATGGGTACTGCGCCGGGATGTTATGCAGTACACTAACAAAGATTAACATACTCGTATATTCAAATATACTGTTTTAAGCAGATTGGCGCTTGCGGCGTGTCTTAAGTTACTAAAGGCATACATTAATTTATGTATTTTTGCTGTGCGGGTTTCTATATAGGCTTTAAAGTTGCATATCTATTTCCCACATTTTCTCCCCTCTTCTTTTCCTATGGTACTTAAACTGATAACTTTGAATATGCTCGTTTCCTTTCCAAAAAAATTCTTTCAAATATAAATTCTGTGTAATTAGGCGCTTTATATTTTATATCATATGGTAATTAGAAGTGTATAAATGGTTATGCTAATATTATCTTACAATGTTTTTTTTATAAAAATTAAATATGGTGTATACATTTAAATAAATAAATAAATAGATAAGTAACTAAAATTCAAATTCAAGTTATTTGATTCAGTTTCAAATGACCATAAATGGTAATTTATAATAGTCAGAGCCTAACTAGGATGCCGCCTATTCTATGGTATACCATTTATATTTATCATTATCATTTTCGTTTTCGGAAAACATTAAACTTTATCGCACTTAATTGTAATAAAATTGCCTTAATGACGTATATCAAATTCTAAAGAAAATGTCATAAAAAATATCAATAAACTAATTCAAGTATGTAGTTTAAAATGTGACCAAAATTAAAAATTCATCAATAATAGTTAGAATTTACTTACAAAAATAAAATAAAATTAAAAACTAATCAATAATAGTCTAGAAAATAATCGAAGTAATAAATGATTTTTTTTTACTTTAAAATACATTCGGGGATAATACTATGATCAATATTCACATTATTCAAGTTCACATAAAGTTGTACTTATTTAAAATAATTATTTCTACTTATATCTATATCTATCCTTTGCATCTAACTTTTCTCTGCCAGTCTCAATCAGCAACAAAGTAATTTTTCCTTTTTTCATTTGTAAACTTCTACACGTTGTTAACTTATCCTGAAAGTAATTATAAAGTCTAGCAGCTAAAGACCTAAATGCCTTGGATGTACCTTGCAAATATTGTTCGCTTTTTACCGTTTAGTCCGTTTTAATCTCTAAAAATGTACTGATTTTATGGGGACAAGTTTTACGACAATTACCTAAATTTGTATGGCAGGTACCCCAACCGTAGGTGGCACATACCTCAAAATCAACTGGGATCTGAACATTAACCATAAGTTATCTATGCACGAGTTATCGTGCATAGTAGGTAACATCCACACATCCCGACAGTCACAAATTTCTTTTTGGTTTAGATGTCCATCTAACATAGAGTCTTCTAGGAGATCGGAAACGTCGAGAAAAGTACTTTTGGACGTTTTCATTTCATGTCCTAGAGTCCATCTAAACCACAAAAAATGTCTGTCTGTCTGCATGTGGAACGTTGAGAAAAGACTTTTTGGACGATTTAATGTCGTGACATTGTTCGCTCGATTACAAGACTACAGCCCCCCGCAGGCTGGGTCAAAGTAATAGTTTAACCTAAAAAGTTTTTCTTTTCTTTATTTTTAACTTTTTAGTGTGCTTTAGTATGTTGTTTGAATGACGGGAGTCATTTGTTGTGGCCTAGTTTTTTAATTTGAAACCAGCAGATCATCAATTCTCGTGGTTTAATCAGGCAGTTCCAGCGCATTATCAGGACTGAGGAGTTGAAACCCAAGATCAAATGACATAGTATATGTTCGAGACTCAGAATACCAATTTGAAATCAGCAGGTTGTATCACTGCAGTATTAGGTCTGAGGAGTTAGAACCTGGAGTGCAATGACCAATAAGACTTACTTTATCTGCAAGACCTGAGGAACCCACAATGCCAATTTAAAACCTGCAGATCGTATTATGGTTGAGGCAGGCCGTACTACTGCAATATCAGGATTTAAGGATCAAAGGTTGAAATCAAAGGTTGTATTGTCATGGAGACTGATTACGCGTGCGAATTCCATGAGAATTGGTAAGTAGAAATAGTTAGAAAATCAAACCGATTTAATTTTTTTTCTATAATCATTTTTCGTGTTAATTCAATCGTATGGTAGAAAATGTGATTTCAATGCCGTTTTTGGGCGAATATATAAAAATAAATAATATGGCAAAATAGTTTATATATAAAAACATTAAACTAAGCAACTTTTTAAGGATTTATTTTTGCTTATTCTGAAGAATTGTAAATTGTTGGACTGCTGTCTTTTAATTTGGGACAGCCGTGTTACAGGCCTGAACTGAAGCCGTGAGCAGGTCAGCGGCTTCTTAACTGTCTGAAGTGAAGGAGGTATTACCTGATTACTCAGTCGGTGGCTAACATTATGGTGGGTGTCTGGCGGCCTAAGTAATAAAGGCCAACTGGTCGCGGATCGGTCAGATATTAGCCCCCAACTACTTTAGACACAAGCCGTGATAAAATAAATTAGGGAACAGTGAAGTCACTAAGAACCTGAAACTGATTTTAATGCAGATTATTTCTACCAATTGCTTCATATTCTCTCATTCGACTTACATACTAAACTAGATAAAATTCGTTTTGGCATTTTACAAGTTATCCTACAAAATGTTGAGCAACTCCAGCCCAAATTCAAAATAAATACCTCTGAATTTTGTATTACTTCAATTAATAAAATAAATCCATAAGTTACAAGCGAAATGTGTATTAGATACTAATTTAAAAACTGATAACCTAAAGATTTATTCATTTGTTTAAGGCCTAGTGACATGCAAAAGTCACTTCTCGTGAGGGTTATATTAGCATTCTTACGAATACCATTGATATTAATTATAAATGGATAAGCAGTCAAAGACCTAATGATTCAATGTAGCGAAAAATCGAAAGATTAAACGAATTTACCACGTGGTTTTTTTTAGCACTCGACGTTTCTGCAACCGCCGTTGTATAGGGTGGACCCAAGTGCTGTCAGTCGTCATTCGTTGTTCTGCGGGTTGACAGCAAACTGCTGCTGTTTCTGCGTAGATTATAACGGTGGAAAGGCGGCGGGTTCGTCTTAAAATGTTTTCAATGCATGTCGCCGAACGCAAGGACGTAATACAAGATACAGTGAGCGTTGTGTGCACGGCGGATTTTAAAAATTAGCGCGCGCTAAACCCGCCAACCTACCACCGTTATAATCTACGCAGGAACAGCAGCAGTTTGCCGCCTACCTGCAAAACAACGGATTACGACTGACAGCACTTTAGTCTACCCTAGACGACGGCGGTTGCAACATCACCGAAATGTCGGGTGCTAAAAAACTTTATACGGTGAATTCGTTTAATCTTATCTATTTATAAGGTCAAATAACCGCGATAGTCTTCGATTTCTATAGCAATTATTTCAATCCTCACAGGAAAAGCCCTTTTTGAACATTTTACAGAATGTCGTCTATGGATTACTCGCTACATTGAATCATTAGGTCTTTGAATCATTATCCATTTATAATTGCTATAGATATATCAAATAAAAATCTTTCGTTAATATCGGAGTCAAAGAGTTGAAGAACACTATAAATAAATTGGACTCCTTTTGTAGTTTACTCGTTTTCTTATTAAATTTCGCGACCATCAATTAGTTGATTTTTTTGGCAGAGTTCTTATTTTTTGCTTATTTTACTTTGTTTACTGAACTTGACTGAAAAACTAATGAAAGGTGAAGATTTCCAATCCCGTTTAGGGCAGTACAACTTATTTCCTTATAAATATTCAGTGGGTTGTTTTCTATATGAAGATTATTAAATAAACTTTAGTCTTATGAAATTTTAGACTTTCATCTAATTAATTGTATAACATTTGTAGTTAAAACATTTGTAATTATAACGATTATTTTGATAATGCGATGTGATTAGGGTTATAAGAGGTCTTAAGACGGGTGATAAAATAAAAAAATATCTAATTTTAGTCTATTTTTTTCTATAAAGGTATAAAATTATATTAAATCTATGAAACTACATTAATCAGACGATATATTATTAGAAAACGAAAACTACAAACCGTTCTTTGCTATTCTTAATAGAAACAATATTTTACTCACTGCATTTTGGAAGTGTTTTAAACCTCCATCGCTGAAAGAACTTTGTTGTGCTATAATAAATCAAGCACGAACTGCTTAACTGTTTGGATCGTACCAAAATGTTCCACTTCAAGTGTAGGTTTTTGATATTTTACCCACAAGGCTGTTGTCTTTTCGTGGAACAGTTTACAGTCGGGAATTAACGTGCGAATCGAATCAAATCAAGTCTATTATCTTCAAAAAAAATATGTATTTGTTCCGACATTATTTATTTATTTACTTTGAATATGTATATCATTTTATTATAAAATCCAAAGAACAAAATCAGTGATTACTAAATCGTTAAAATATTTTCATGAGTAAAATCGAATATTAACCGCATGAAATTAAAATACGTTAAAGAACCGATACTAGTTCTGAAACTACTCACCACTATAATTTATAAATTCATCACATGACATAGTTAATAATGATTATACAGGATGGGCCATTAATTAGTTTACATTTAAATCAGATCTCCTGCGCAAAGTCGTGGGATGGGGACAAGGCGCTAGCTTGCTTCTTGGAAATGCAGTTGCAATGGATCGGTTCACGGGGCCGCAGCACGCTTATAGCGTGAAGTAATTTTACTTCACGAACATTGCATATGCACCAATGTTCGGCGCTTGTTTCGCGTGAAATTCGATTTACACGACTTAAACCAGTGTCCGAGTGCAGTTTTGATTATCAAATAGGTGAATAAGTACGAAAAGACCGGAACGACACCAACTTTAAAGCCCCGCAGAATTCACGAAAGGAAGAGAACGTAGAGCGAGTTTCGGCTTCGGGGCGAAACGCGATCCAGGTTTATCGACGCGCAAATGTTCGGGGCTAAATTAAGAATACCACGCACATCCCTACGCCGTATTTTGAAATTACATCCATTCAAAATTCAATAAGTACAGGAATTGAAACCTAACGATTCAAATCTACGCAAAACTTTTGCCCAGGCAATGTTAAATTGATTCAATAACTTTGACGACATCTTATTTTCTGACGAAGCCCACTTTCACCTTAACGGGCACGTTAATAAACAGAACTGTAGATATTAAAGCAGCGAAAATCCCCAAGCCAAACATAAACGACCGCTTCATTCTCCTAAGTTAACAGTATGGGCGGCAATATCAGGCCGAGGAATCAATGGGCCATATTTCTTCAAGGATTTTCGCGGCTATTCAGTTACTGTGAACTCTACTGAGTATGTGAAAATGTTACGGGAGTTCTGGCACCGCAACTACAGGAATTTGCTGGCTACAATGGGAACACGTGGTTTCAGTAAGATAGGACTACTTGTCACATCTTTAACTATTATTTACCGGTAGTGAAAGAAATGTTCCCGCTAAAGCTGATTTCTATGAGAGGAGACATCCCATGGCCACCCAGGGGTCCCGATTTGACGCCATCCGTTTTTTTATGAAGTTATCTGAAGAATCGTGTGTATACTCCTAAACCAACCACACTGCTTTAATTAAAAGCTAGGATAACGGAAGAGCTGTCTGCAATCCCACAGTCTCTTTGCTGAAAGGTCCTCGAAAATTGCCATGCCCGTATGCCCGTTTAGAGGAATGCCAAAACCGAGACGGCGGTCATTTAGATGACATCATGTTTAAAAAATAAATTCCCGTTATCTGTTTTTTTTTCTAAATATATAATTTTGAAAATAAGTCTTATAGTTTTATTTTTATTAAATATCATTATATAGGCCAATAGGGCATTTAAAAATGTACGATCACAATTAGGTCTATTTGCTGATCCCAAAAAGAAAAACATATTCTTAAAAGTGTACATTATTGCTCGTAAAATCGGTTGTTGACGGATCGCAGTTCCCAGATATCGTGATCACCGACTGGCGTGGCAGCAGGTAAGAAACCAGCCGCTCGTGCATCTACTCTCCAGACGATTACTTACAGACACAAACATGAAAATAATAGGTGTCCCTCTCACACACAGAAATTCTCAACGGATGCTAGAGAAAGCTTATGAGTGGGAATAATGTATGCTCAAGGGATAGAAAGAGCCATAAAAATTAACATATTTTCAGAGGGTTTAAATTTGCCATAACTGAGTACTTAAGAAATGAATATCAATTAATTCTATATGGGTAGCTTCATTGTGAAAACCCAATTCTCCTGGTATAACTCTTGTATAGATACATGTACGTAAAAAATGATTTTTGTTGTTCTAGAGGAAACCTCATAAAACACTCATGCTTATATAATGTAGGTAGTCAATTAAATGGTAATATAAAGTGTCAAGCAGAATAAAGAAAATGCGACTAAGTTGATATCATTTAAGTCTCTTTTAATCGGAACTTAAATATTTGATTACTTACAATATTTTCGGGTAGTTTATTATAATATAACAGTCCAACGTAGTGGGATCAACTTTATATAATTCTAAGAACAGACGAGGCAGTATTGAATTATGCCTACCTCTGGTACATTGGTCTTGAATTTGATTTGAGTCTTCACTTTTCCTATATTACTTCGGCCACCATAGTGGCCAAGTCTTGAAATCGTGCGCGAAAAATGTTAGTATGCACGATAACTCGAG
>JAOPUG010000120.1:10532530-10543399 GCA_027564375.1 Micropterix facetella
CATTAGTCAGCTGTCAACTGTCAAATTGGCTGTCGCTGGAAAAAATGTTGTCAATATAAAAACCAAACCTCTAAAAACATATCCCTATATAAATGTAATGTACGCTTTTAGCAGTTCACGAGTTATAAGTAAGATAACAAACAAGGGACAACATTAATTTAATTAATAATAATATTTATATCAAGCATTTGTAGTGCAATCACTCCCCAGTTCGTGGGCCTCCACCGCCAATTCATTTTTTATTTCTTTACCCCTTCGGAAATTCTCTCCTTTTCATAAGGGCTCATTCACCCGAAGTCGATTTTTATGGCACTCCTTGTAATATTTTGTGAAAGTGCTGCGATATCACCTATCCTATTCTGATGGATTTATTTAATGAATGCGTCAGCCAAGGAATATATTCAAACTACTAAAGAAACATTAAGATAAGTCCCGTATGCAAGGGAAAGGTGATAAGGCCATCATTAGAAAATATCAACCATTTTCTATCATGTTGGTTTTGGCTCGTTAGAATATTTGAGCTGGGAATGTGCAAACGCTGTAAACAAAATCAATGGTAAATGAGCAAACTGTTCGCTCCTTTATATCAGCGACGCGGGCCTTGATGCGATTGATTCTCGACAGTCTCGATCGAGCAATACATGTGGCTTGACTCTTCCTTGATGTTTCGTGTGCTTTCGATTTGGGCGATCACTGTCTTCTGCTGCTTAAACTCGAGGATTATGACATCCGGGGAGTGCTCTCAATTTGATTCATAGCTTACTTTCGGACAGGATTCACAAAACATTCGTTGGTAGTGATCCCTGAGATCCCGTTGTTTCGTCGGTTGGCGTTCCCCAGGGCTCCGCTCTCGCAAATATTTTATTTCTCATGTTTGGGAAAGATCTACCAGACACTTACAGATAGGTGAAATTTTGATATACGGCGATGATCCAATCAACGCTCCAGAGCAGTCAACACTGAAAAAGGATTCCTTTCCAGTGCTATTATTGATCTCTTCACCTTGTATACGCAGCCACAATACTTGTTGTCTACATGTATAAGACGAATATTATGAAATTTTGTCTCCGAAACGTCGCCAGGCTCGAGTTAAATGTAATGTATGATAGTCAACCAATTTCCTCCCTGTATAGCGTCAAATTTCTCGGATTCACAACAGATTTTTCGTTACGCTGCGATCGCCACATTGACAAACTGTGTGACATTCTTGGTCGCGTATGTTTTCACTTTGGCAACTTGCTCCCACTCTCACTTCCGAAACTTGTAATGTTATTATATTCCTTATTAAGTTACGTTATTATGTTAAGTCAACTATTATTCTGTTACGTTTACTTCCTCTTAATATACGGCGTATATATTATTACGTGGGCTAGTGGCAGGGTTTGTATTTAAGAGCCGATACGAATTCACAAACAACAAAAGTTTACAACGATACCCAAACAAAACACAGGGACTCCCTTCGTGCGGTGTATCATGCATTAGCGAAATCAGTATAATAACTAGGTATATGCAATTCGGCCATCCATTTACAACAGACTTAGTGCGGATATAAAAGAGGCCAAATCCTATAATGTCTCGCAAATTATCTAGATTTAATAAAAAAAAGTTAAGTAGGTTCTACTACTTCATGGATGAATTACCAGGGGAAAGTTTCCATTGAAAGTTAGTCGCGATAAAAGATCTTTTGTGATTATATTAATTTTAATGTATACCAAACACTTGATTTAACTAGATATATAATATGACGTGTAATACAAAAATTCTGAAATAGATGAACTGAACTGAACTATGAAAGAGATATTTATATTAAGACAAAGGAAAGCAAACCCGTTGCGGTCAGATCCTGAAAATGCGTTTTCAGAGTTAATCCTTCAGCACTGGGCTGGAACGCGCGCCTGAAATGTGGCCATTCGTATGGCCGATCTATTATGGGCTTGAGCAAGTAGCCACGGGAACGGGGTCCATGAACTTGGCGAACACCTCAGAGACGCATAAAATCACTATAATAATAATGTGAATGTGCTGATAACGTAACCGGCAAAGGGATGCGGCGGGATGCCGCAGCTGTTCTGCTCCTGGCACGGTTCCATTTTTACATCTCATGATTATTAAATCCATTTCCAAACTGTATGTCTATTGCGAACACTTTCGCGTTACAATTAAGCTTGGCGAGTAAAAAGCGAGACTCGTTTTAAATAAATTATATTTTATTTTCCGTTCTTGGTGATTACATAGCAAATTAAAAACAAATATTATCCTATATAATACGAGAAATTATGTTTTCTTTGGACACACAAAACTCCCCTCTCCCTCTCTCTCCCCAGTTATTACTGTATTAAATTGGACCGGTAGCTTAGACCCAGGCCTGATAATCTTTAAAAAACGAAGGATTTGTATGGTAACCATTTTAGAGTTAAAGCAATGAAAACATAAGTAGAGTTACTGGCATTTTAAAAGTACAAACCAAACTTCATCGCAATCGGACCAGCAGTTTAAGGCTTCAGCCGAGGTTACAGACAGTGTGATCTCATATCCGCGGCAGACCCAGGTAACATATTAAAATAATTCGAATAGATACCTTCTCACTTCCGGAGATGTAGGTAAACTCCTCGACTTTCTGTGCTTGTCTCCAAGTCTGTTGGCGGCGACCACGTGCCCGTGACTGTTACCCATCCTCGCGCGAGTCACAAAACTATCACTAATAGAGGAACTGATTACGGAATCATTATTTATCACTAGTTATCACTATCACTCATCAAATATATCGTAGGAACCTCGTGGAATATGCGAAGCTTCAGCGAAGAACATGTTATAATTTTGAGACTTTCCTGCAATTTAAAGAATTAAAATAATTTAAAAACAAACGCGGGTATTTATAGTGCATTGAATTTATTTATTTTTCAATTTTTTTCATCGTTTAAACGTAATTTTCAGTTGATTTGAAAAAAAAATCCATGATGGTTGCTTTATTACGGCTCTACACAAAACTCACTAACTAAAGAAGGCGAGCAATGTTTTGTTTAATATTCAAATAATATCATATCGATGTGTCTACTACATCAATAAATGGATAATTGAGGCAAATTTATAGGAAAAAAATAAATTTATTCGTCACACTGCCGAACAACAACGAATGGGTCATAATTTATTGTCGATTAATAATTTGACATAGAATGATTGATTTGTCAATAATTATATTTCGATTTCAATACAGCGGATCTGACTATGACAGGAGTGACTACGAGTATATGACTATATATGTGACAGGGGTGACTATGTGACTATGTATATGACAGGGGTAGATTGTAAGAAGTGTAAGCGGTTTCCCTCAGGGAATGAAAGTGAGCGATCGCGAGAGGGATTCCGGCGCCACGAGATCCGCGGAAGTACCAGTTTTGAACGGACCTGCCCGCATAGACCAGCTGAGCGCGTCCTGGCCGAGCCGCTTCGGTTTCTGCGTGATGTTGTGTGACGCAGCGGTTTGATACCCCCCGGAAGCCGCAGCACCCACCATATATTGGAATTGGAGGTAGTTTTGAGTAGTCGCGGATTCGGCGTGCAACCCCCACACGCGATGCTACCAGAGCTGCCGCCTGTGTAAACCTGACGCGGACCGATCGCTTCGCATTCGGGCTTCACCACCCAGGGAAGATTGGGACTCGGGATATAGACCCGGCTCTCATGAGCCTCCTCGGAAGAGGTCCCGGACCAAGATCATCGCTATCGAGTGGGTCATGGTAGCTTAACGCGATTTTTACGCATGCGTCTATTATCACATGTTCATTACTACTGATGAACATTATGGTCACATTATGTCAATTGTGAGACATTATATCAGTATTAATATTATTACAAAATGGATTAAACCCTCATGATTTATCGTATGAATTAGGAAATTAGGGGCGTTACCCGTCCGTAAAAGTCCCACAAATTGTTCAATTAATGCGGCAAACAACATAACAAAATTCATCACCGCCTTTCGCAAACGCAATCGAACCTTATACCTTAACAAAAATCGTAGGTTCTCTCAATTTGAAGGCGTGATTTTGTAAAATTTAAGGAGAATACGAACAAAGAAGAACAAGAACAAAATACAATAACTGTAAAAATTAAAGAAGACAGATTATGTTAATCTTTTTCATGATACGGTAATCGCAAAAATGGGTAAAATTAACTGCACCCCAAGAGCCTTGAATTATGTAAGTCCAATTGATTATTTTCTGTAGAGTTAATGAGAGCAATCGGACCACTCTTACTTAAGGTGCCTACCTCTCTCCAATAGTGAAAAATTGACATTTTGCAGTCAGATTTAAGGGACTCCCGCGTGTAATTAAACAATAATAAAAATGGGTCTTGTAGCAAATTTCTTAACCTTTAGTACTACGATGCAAAATTTTAATATTTTGATTTTTTAAAAGCTGAAATCATGGCCTTTTTGTAATTTGCATTTTTCTTGGAATCTATATGGACAAACAACTTGAAACTGTATTTATTGGTAACATGTAGCAAGTAAATAATTAAAATATGATGAGCTATGTTTTTTATTCTTTTATTATAATCTTTCAGAAAAACAAAAAATACATTATTTGCCACGCGCGATTTCAGAAGAATGGTATCACCGACCAAGCAATAATAGTTGTTCGGTGTATTGTTCTCCGCTGGAGTATCGCCTAACAAATCATTCCGCTTAATGTAGCTGATATATAATAGCGTTTACAGTGTGTACGCGTAATCAAAAATCTTTGCTCCAGAACGAAAAGTATCAGTAATATAAAGGATGTCATTTGTATAACGTATTTTATTACACTAAAATATCAATTAATTATAGTTTTACAAACATTAATAAATATATTGAATATTTTGTAATACCTACATATAAATTTAATTTTATTTTGATACTACTACGGGCGTTCAATAAGTTCTCGGTATAGGTATGAAAACAACGATATGCAGATGTATTTATTTTATTATTTTTCAATGTAGTCCCCTCTTATCTGTCAATTATTTTTTTAAGTCAGTATAAAAGTAGTTTTCATTTTTGTTGGCAAAATGATCGGTCACAGCCGCCTTTAGTGCTTCATCGTCAGCATATTGATTCCCTCGGATATCTTTTTTCAGGTTCGGGAATAAAAAGTAGTCACTGGGGGCCAGGTTTGGACTGTACGGTGGGGTGGTCCATGGTTTCGAACCCACAGTCGCGCGCAGTAGTAACCTTTGCAATCTGAGCGGGTGAACTGAAGCATTATCATGCAGAAGCAGCATACCTTCGGCCAATTTTCCCCTCCTTGTTTCTTTAATTGGTGCTCTTAATTACGATAGAATATTGGCATAAGACGCTGCTGTGATATTGATACCTTTATCCTTATAGGATATCGGCAATATCCCCTGATAATCCCAAAGATGGTTACCATGGCCTTCCCAGCTGAAGGAACGACCTTGAATTTCTTGGGTTGAGCTGATCCTCTAATATGCCACTGCATCGACTCTTACCTGCTCTCAGGGTCATAATTATGAACCTACGTTATTCTTTCGATGACTGCGTCTGGATAGTTTCCAAGTAGCTTTAAAAACTGCGAACAGCATTCCACGCGCGCTTGTTTCTGATGCGGCGTCAGCATTCGTGGCACCCATCTCGCGGTCACTTTTGACATATGAAGTTGGTCATGAATGATGTTGTGTACAGTAGCCAAGTCTCTCAGTTATTGCTTTTATCTTCACTCGACTGTTTTCCAATATAATATTCTCTACTTTTTCAACAATTTCCTGTGAAGAGGCTTTGACAGACCGGCCGGCGCGAGGGTGATCTTCGATGTTCTGCCACTCAAGTCTAAATTCTAGTCGACTGAATTTAGTCGAAATTTGGATAGTAGATAACGAAGGATCAGATTCCCCGTAAACAACGTTCATTTCCTCTTTAATGATATTTTTGCTTTTACCTTGTTTGGTTAAGAATTTAATAACAGCGTGATGCTCTAATTTTACTAAAAACATACAATTGCTTATATTGGTAGTGTTTATGTTCAATATTACAAAAAAACAAATAAATGTTTGTTATTTTTTTATTTTTATCTATTGGCTATAAGTGAATGTATATGACTAGTATTCAAAAGTATACAAAAAGTAATTAGAACCTATTTATACCGAGAACTTATTGAATGCCCTACGTAACATCCATTTTGGTCATCTTGGTATAAATAAAAAAATAAGTAAATCCAAATCCTTCTAATCCAGATGTAACTGATCCATGGATCCATTACATAAACAAGACGCAGCTTCTATTTCCGACTACTAATTGGCTTTGTCGCGTTGTATTCGGATTCCTCTTATTTTTCTACTAATTGAGTGGCACGTCGGCGAAGAATTATCACCTCGGTTGAGGAGATAGATACGACGCCTGCGGAACTCCCGCTTTACATAAATCAACCACTTTGCTCTATGCCCCCCGAAGAAAGTCACGCTGTTTACCGCATTCTTTCAAATAAATTAACTAAAGGAATGTTCTACCTTTGTGCAGATCATCCTTGTGTCGCCATACATGCGTGAGGTATAAAACTCACAGAAAGCGACTGGTGGTATTACTTTGCCTTTATACACAGTTGCTGGAACCGAAGATTCTGCTCTTTGGTCAGCACTTCGCTTCTGATTGAATTTTTACTATTGCAGTCACATTTCTTCCCATTTTAAGTCTTCGCTGACTATTACGCCAATCATTTTGTGATTTCACAATACGAAGACGAGTCTTTTCCAGAAAGTATGTTTTCTTAGGTTTCTTTTTCCCAAGATGAAGAACAACACATTTTTCAGCATTCAGAGTTAGAAGTCGTCCGATGTCCACGCGCTGAGTTCGTGGAGGTCATTCTGTAAGCTGCAGCTGCTGAGTAGCGGATTTGCATATATCTTCGTATCGTCTGCGTAAAGACTCATGCTTAATGATATACTGGTTCGTAAGTCTATCAAGTATAGAACGAATTATACTGGTCCCAAGACGGATCCCTGCAGAACATCACTGAGGACATTACATGAGAGGTGCGATTAGTAAGGAAATCCGCAATCCATCTCAAAACACTTCCTCTTATCCCCAGATGCTCAAGCTTTAACAGGAGGCGGTTAATAAGAACTCTGTCGAAGGCCTTCTCGTAGTCCAGGTATATTACATCTATTGGATCTCCCTTATCCCAGCACTGTGAAGTCCACTTGTTGAGACATTGAATGAGATTTGTAACAACAGATCGACCTGGCACAAATCCGCGTTGTTCCTCATTGATGATGTTCTGCTGAGACAGGAAAACTCACAGTTCTTTGATGATGATTCGCCCCATGACCTTACAGATTATGCTGGTGAGGCTAATGGGACGATAGTTGGACGCACTCAGCTTGTCACCCTTCTTGTAAATTGGTACCACCACTGCATGCTTCCAGTCTGACGGCACTTTGCCAGTACATAATGAGTGTTGCATCAATTTAGCGAGGGGCGAACTTAAAGTTAAGGTGCAATTTTTTAAGAGCACAGACGGTAGATTGTCAGCCCCCATTGCAAAGTCTGTATTTAGCATTTTCAGTTGTGATTCAACAATTTCTGTTGTGATGGATACTGATTCGAATGCGTTTTCCACCCTCGGCAATGTATTTATAGGCAACAGTGGTCAGGGAAGTTCAATTACAAAAGCATTTCTAGATATATACATTTTTCAATTTATACAATGATCTTAATATGATCATATGACATAGGTTGTGACCTCCACTCTGGATTGTTTCTGGTACAAAGGTTGTCCATCGCCATTCAACGTGGCAACGCTGCAAGTATCATGGGCACCTTTGGACCGGAAGCGAAAAAGAAAATTTTAAAAATATATTTTTCCCCTTTTTTTTTACTTGAAATTGTAAAGGTAGGGTTGCTATCTGCAGTCATGGTCTTTGGGGATATTTAATTTCCATGGAATAAAGCAATATATCTGGACGGGGGCTGTGCATCTGAAACTTTCAGGGAAATTATACTACTAAGAGACCGAATCGACCTCCTGAATCCGATCTGAAGCTTTCTCGGTTATTGAAAAGGTTTTGTAGTGAAATATTTTTTGCCTTTAGAACCATCAACTGTATTGTATTGTATTGTATTGGGGGTACTGTACTATATTTGGGGATTTGCAGGGTATCTTCAAACCCTTGTTGACACAAGCCACTGAGTGACTCACTACCTCGCAAATAACAGCGAATACTTTGACATATCAGTGGGTGTACCGACTTTGCTCTAAGACCGACTTGCAGCCGTTAAAAGATATCTAGCTGTGTAATGGATCTGAATAGCAGTGCGCGAGGTTAGTGGGGTCTGGAAGTGCATGCTGAAAGGCATTTAAATGAAATTTCAGCATCTCATTCACTTCTAGTGAATTGGAGGAGGAATACAAAAGTCCCCAATTAGTGTGCAGTCATTCTGATATTGAAGGCCAACAACATGGGATATTATAACAGCTGTTGCTATCACAATCTCCTAGCAAGAGTGACTTCTTCAGGTCCTAATAGTAGTGATATTATTACCAGCGTGACAGTTACAAGTCAATTTTCTTTCGCCGTTTCAAGAGAACTTGACGAGATGAATCCAACGCTTTAGTGTTGGATTGGCTACCTCAATCCAGTCTGAATTTATCTGAGGAAGAATTGGCATGCTGTGTTTCCGTTTGATGCCTATAATTTTTTCCTTCCAAACCCACACAATCTCTCATCTCATTCCTCTCATCACACAATAATATTGTCACGCACGCACGCTGACAGCCATGTAGATAATGATTTTTATAGCAAGTTTTCGAACCATCAGTTGGGAGAAAATACTCACCGCTTCAATTTCGTCCTCTTCCTCATCGATTGTCGAAACCGTTACAGAACTGAATTTGCCCATATTTTTGGTGTGTTTTGTGACCATAACTTTCTTTGGCTGCGCACTGGTCACATCATTGTACACGTTGGCTATAGTTTTGTTGCCGCTTGACTTGACCAGTGCCTCCTTAATTATGAAAACTATGTTGGTGCTAGGATTGTGCTTGTAATAAAGTGGCAAAGAACATTTTTTGCATTTCATCCGAAACTGCTTTTCGATACCATCTTGTCTTTTCAAGAAGACTGTTTCGTCGCTCTCCGATGTGATTTTGTGGGCGTGTTTTGAGCCATCGATCACTCTTGCTCCGTCTCTTCCTCGTAGGGGTAGCTTGTCAATTGCACAATCTGAAATAATACAAAATTGATTATTACATTAGTAACGATAGCCTGTGTGCAGATTCTGCCAAACTGCAGATGAAACTCCCCTGTATCTCATGTGCGAATGTGGCCCACTAATGCGTAAAAGAAACACCCACCTGGGTAACTACTACCTCCAAGATGAAGAGGTAAAACAATCCAGCGCCAACAGCTTATTGCGGTTCTTAAACAATGCGACACTTAGCATGGAACTATAGTAGGTGGTGATCACAATAGACTAGAAATGGTCGCAGTGATACAAAGTTCACTTAACCTTAAAACAGCCACACAAAACTCCCAGCGCCTTATGGTAGGAGTTGGTGTCTTACGGGCTGAGGTGGAGCTTGATATGTAGATTTGTCTACATCAGGTCTCTGTGTTTGCTTTGGGGCGATAGTGATATAAGCGGGGGATGGAACCTCGGGCGGAACGGGATGGCTGACGTACGGGGTGGGAAAACCGGCCGTGTTGTCAATCGACTGAGACCCGGAGGGGTCTGGGACCGTATGTTCCCTAAGATACGGAGGTAGGTGTCAACACCTATCCTTAGAAACAGTCTGTTAGCAACCCGATCTCCGAGTTTGGAATGCCGCGTTATTACGATAGGTAGAGGTTGCGCAAGCAACTTCGAGCCTGGTACCAAATGGGTGAATGGAGAAATCCATCTAAATGTTGTAGTTAGGGAGTGAGGCCGCCCCCTTTGGGTTTAGCTTTGCTTGCCTAGTGCCTCGCTAATAAGACGTTGGTGTCTAACGAGCTGTGGCAGCGTTATAAGTAGATTTATCTTCGTCACAATTCGTTACGTTTCATGTTGGGACGATATAAGATAAAGTTCGTTGAAATGCCTCGGGGTGATGGGTTCGCCCGAGTATGGTCTTAAATCCTGCCTGTCCCATCTGAATGGTTCCTAACCCGTGTAGCATGGGCTTTAATGGCCGCATTGTGATCTGGTCGGCTCAACTAGCGTGGCAACTCCTATCTGGGACCTTCCACGAATGAGGCGATGTTGTCAATTGACTGAGACCTGAAAGGGTCTGGGAATATATATTCCATGAGATGCGGAAGTAGATGTTGACCTGTCGACACCTATCCTTAGACACGACCCGTTAGCCACTTGGGTGGTCATTCCTGAGTAAAGGGCGCCATGAGTCCGAGATATTGCCGAATGATGGAATGCCGCATTATTACAGTAGGTAGAGGGCGCGCAAGCGACTTCGAGCCCATGACTGAACAGGTGGTTGGAGAAATATATATAAATTTGGTAGTCAGGGGCCAAGGGTGCCCTCTGGGTTCTACTCAGGCCTCGCTGTAAGGTTTCGCTTCTGACGGGCAGTGACGTAGTTCGATATGTGGATATGTATTGTCCAAATTCCTTGTGCTCATCTCGAGGTGATATAACGATAAAGTTTGTTGAAAGGCCTCGCCCGGGTGGCGGGTTAGCTCGAGCTTGGTCTTAAATCCAACAATGTTCCATCTGGAAGTGCTGGTGACAGCTAGTTTAAAATATTGGTTGTGCTTAGCTAAACCGGCTGACCTCTCGACTCTCTTCAGGTCCAAACATCACTTTGGGCTAGCTCTAAAACTGCCCTCTCCGCTCTATGTCAACTCCAGAATACCCAGAAGCGATTCTGTTCGATTCTA
>JAOPUG010000120.1:10953391-10968806 GCA_027564375.1 Micropterix facetella
CTAAATGTAACTTGCTTGGTAATTAAATATGAAATTGTATTTTTGATGCATTACAAATAAATAATAATAATAAATAATAATAATTGTGTTTTCATTAACCTCAAAAGCTGAAAAAATCCGTATTTCGATCTTTGCCGCTTGATTTGCGCCATATAATAGGTTGCGACTTCGACAGGTAATCTATGGTTTTGCTCTACTTGAAAATTGGTCATGATCTTCGTCTCAGAGATGTTCATCTTCAACCCAAATTTTCTGATTTTTTCCTTTAGTTCTTCAATCATGGACATCATATCTTGAATGTTATCGGAAAGCATTACCAAGTCATCAACGAGTATAAGATTGGATAATCTCTTTTCATCAACCTTGAAACATTATTCATCACAGTTTGATGTAACCAATCCAATGTGAAAAACGTTGGCGATATTGTATCGCCATGACGTACATCTCTAGCCAGTTGAAATATATCGGTCTTCTCATAGGCTTACGCGGCTCATGACATTTTCTTACAAATACTTGATCAAGCGTATATAATGCTCATAACGCTGTAAGCAGAGCATGACGGAATATAAACGCGTGAAAATAAAAATTCAATGTTTAATTATACCCATTGATGGCCGTTGCTTTGATATTTAATGATTTTGTTTATTGATAGTAGGATATATTATAATGCAATAGAGACTGCAATCTGGTATTGGTTGATTTGTTATAAATTAAATTTACAGACTATATTTTGAGTTAAATCGAATACCAACCTAATGAGTTGCCTGACTTCATTCTCGCCGCACATGACAATGTTGGTATTGGCAACGAAGACTATGTAGTCGCCAGGCCGGATGCCAGCTCGTTCGGCCGGTCCTCCAGGAGTCACTCTTTCAACCCTCGGTGGTTTGGTCCAGACCACAGTAAAGCCGAAACCGCCGCTCGAATCACAGACTAATCTGTGGATATAAAAAAGCAAAATATTAAGAGTCTGGGTGAAGATTTTCGGCGGAGTATTTTTAACTGAATAAAGCTAGGCTATCAGAAATGTATAGATACATTAGCAGCTGGATACAAGTGGCCCGATATATATTGCAATGGAAAATGATCAAAGTACATTGCGATGAAAACCTCAAGTTCAACCTGAAAACATAGTCAGATCTTATATCCTATCCATTTTACTACATGGCATAAAAACATGATCCTCACAAAAGCCATCACGAAAAGATGTAGCTTTATCGTCGAACGCTAAAGATGCCATAGGTTACTAAAACTAAAGCTGTATATCCTGAAACTGTTCAATATCTGTAACGGCTAACGACTACGTGTCGAACTAAAAAGATGACACCAATCGCACTGCCTTGCAAAAGAATATAGAGATGCACCAAAGGAAGACAGCTCTAAAACCGACTGTTATTTCTGGTGAAATTACATCTTGCCACCGTTGATGACGTGCGACCTTTCGAACACCGCCGGCAGGAAATTAATTATTCTTATAAAGTTAATATGGATGTACTTCTCAATCCTTACCTTCTTGTTGCTGTGAAGGGTGTTCTCCCGCTTTTGTTAGCAGAAGCCCTTCTCTGAACTGCGGCTGGACCAGCGTCGGGCCCTTCCAAAGGATCTAACTCCAGATACCTGAGGAACTGGTGTTCGTCTGCTTCCTGCTGCATGAGTGTTTTCTGCTGTCCGGAAGACGACTGCTTATTGACGTCTGCCGTTAAAGTTGAGGGCACTGAAAATAAAGATGTATAAAATTCTTTTATGTGAAGATTTTTTCTTGGAGACAAAAAAATATTGGACAAGAGCAGGTTCTTTAGATTGTCGAATAATTGTAGAGGACAGACTCTTATGTAATGATGTATAGGTTAGGGTTGGACTTATAGAATTTAAAAAGAAATAATGAATTCACCTGCATCGGTTCCAAAGTCATCGGATGCTGAGGGTCCATCTCTGGATGTAGATGGACCAGCGTCTGCTGCCATATTTATTTCAGCTGTTACTACTTGTGAACTGTAAAATAATAAACAAAATTGCCGATTAAATATCCTATACCTTGGAAAATTCCTAAAATGACTCCCTAAGATGATCCTAGCAGAGAGAGAAAGGGCGAAGAACAATCCTATGATGTCTCATTATTAGAAACAGACAGCTAAAGAAAACCCTGACTCCAGGGTGGAGTTGGACTTAGGGCTAAACAATCCACCACGTGAAACCATTAAAGGATATACGAATTTACGTTTGGAACATTACGCTATGATTTTAGTAAAATCTTTTGATTTTAAGCTCAACTTAGGGCCGCCGATGCATATCCGGGAAAAGTTGTCATAAAACTGCATAGAAAATTATTTGGTCAAATCCTATGCTCTCAATCGTTAGAGTGGGTGTTCTATCTAGTATCCTGACTTGGTCAGTAACAAGGAGTACTATGCGGCTTTCCATCTGTTTGAGTTTTATTGGGAGAGCTTAGGCAACTGGGTACTGTCCCGCCTAGGAAGAGTAGTACCATTCCATGGCCGTGTATGCTATCACTTCTTCGGTATACTTTAGGGTTCCAGAGTCTATTGACTGGCGATAGACCGTTAGAATCCGTTTTTGCAAACTCTAAAACCTGAACCTAGTAGACTAATAAAATGACAAGGGAAAATATATGGTTGGGTCATTGATTCTACTTCATTCACTTCTCTGAAGCATTAGAAGATATAACGAGTTGGACTTACCAAATGGACCCTGTTTTGGGTGAGTCTGTAGCGGCTGCGGCGGAGTTGGCTCTGGCGAGGAGGCGCGGCGAAGAGGAGCCCTCCTTGGCGGAGGAGTGCTGGTGAATATGGTAGTTAGGCGGAGCGGTGGAGCCGGGGCGCGCGGACGCAGAGAGCTTGAACGTCCCCGATGACTCACATGCCTCCGCATCTTTCACCGACACCGACATGCATCCTAGGAACACGCTGCGCCTGCAGACAAACATATCCATAAGCTCTCACATAGTCCATGCAGGGTGATTGTGGACCTAATAGACTACATCTCACTAAAACCTATCTTGGGAAGTGGCCGCTGTGTCCGTAATACCGTACGTAAGAGAAATCTCGGTTTAGACTGGACATGGGCTCCACATTCATGGCGTTTCAGCAGAGGAAACCGTCGTATTATTTTTCTTAGTTTCATCTTGGCTGTCAATTCGAAGATCTCAGGTATGTCCTTCTGGGCCTAGGCCAGGCGAGTGCAGCTGCTATGATCACCAACATCGCAACATCAGTCAGTGCATCCGAGAGAATAAGATAGTAAGCAAGGGAGATCACAGACCAGTAACGCGGGCGGACTAGGTAATCCTCACTTCCACTGGACATTTGAGTCGGATCATCTGTAGTGCAGTATCGACATAGGGGATATGAATACGATTCACAACCGTTACTGCACAGTAAATCAAGTATGGAACAGTAAGTGCACTATCGGGAAGTAAGGTGCGGCGAAAATAGTATGTCATAAAGGCGAGCAGGGAGTTAAGTGAATGTACCACCAAACGCCTAAACGTATCGTTACTCATAATGTTGTCTGTTCACATTACAGCTTCCACCAAGGATAATTGAATCGTGTTTTCTACCCCTATTTCCCTGCCGCACTGGAGTAGATACAACTCGAAGAGCAGGTCGAAATGAGGATCTTTTTAGACAACCCGCGTCGATACGCACTATGTCGTCTGCTTCAAACTTAGGAGACCATAGCAGCAATTGATATGTTCAGATTAACAGCTATGATGTGACTAGGAACAAACATGTTGTGTTTTCGCTTTGCTTTCAACCGACGCTCTTCCATGCCCCATCCTGCCACTATCCGGTGTAGAAAGCAGCTGCTACTTAGTCTTAGGCTCATGTTAATTTTTATAGATACGAGATATATTCTGAAATTCAATCACAACTGCTTGTATTCGCCGTAAGGGGGAACTCACGGTGCGCTTTGTCAAGCGTCGTCGGCGTCACCGTCGGCCTCGTCGAGCTTGAGCAGCGGCTCGCGTTGCGAGTGGCGGCCGGGGGCGAGCGCCCTGGGCGCGGGTGGTGCCGAGGCGCGGCGGCCGCGCTCAGGGCTGCCGTCGGCGGCAGCGGGATGCTCGCTCGCGCTGCCTCTGCGCAACAACGGCTGCCCCAGCAGCGCCTCGGCGTGCGCCTCCGCCGCGAGGTAATGCTGGTGCGAGCAATGCTGCCGCTCGAGGTCGTATGACGATTTGCGCTGCGTGCTCAGTCCTGCTACCGTCTGCGATATGAACGACATAGCAGACGACCTCTCCGCCGCACACACTCTCCCGCACCCGCACTTAGACACTCACAACACTTCACTTCTATTTATAAATGTAAGTTCTACATCTAGTCTATGTTTTTAGTCAGTCGCCTGAAAAAATGGAGTATATGAAGAGACCTTTGTTACGGGCACGTTAGGTAATGGTCAGCCAGGGAGTGCCGCTCCGAGAATAAGACATCCGAGTATGAAAGGCGAGTAAGACAGAGACGACACGCGGCACCGCGACCTCCTCGCACTCGGTGGCTCACTAGCGACTATTCGGTCACTTGCCTTGGGGTGAAAGCGTCAGCGGCCACTTAAAAACAGTGAATAAAAAGACCGCCTACTGTGGCATCGTCACTGATTCCGTGCTCAAGGTCGAAGGTGGCAGTCTACTAAGCTTAGGCGCTTACTAAATAGTACCGATTGTAAATTTCCGATCTACAAACCGTCGTTGGTAACATCTGTTCCTCTCCATAGAATAAATGGTCTAGGCTATCGATAGTCCCTCTACAACTATCATTAGTTCATCTTCGGCGAACTTCGCCGTGTTAGATCGATCATTCGCATATAGTAATAGCTCTAGAAAACCCTAGTCTGACACACAAAAGTGGAGTAGTCATCGAGAGAGCTATCGACAGCAGTGCAGCCTTTGTAAATACCGGGGTGCTACTCAACTTGTCGCCCGGCCCGGTCCACCTAGGGTTATCCACAACCTTGATATTGTAATCCGGGTGCCATAACGCCCTTCGCAAAAGAAGTAAAAGTAACCAGAATGGTAACAAAATAAATGTGGAAAAGTAGTAGTGCAGTAGATCTTTGAAACCTGACAAGCGATCTACTTTTTTAGAGGAACGATATGTGAGAGAGGAGGGCTTAACTCAGCAGCTCATGCTGAGTTGATGCTGAACGATTCCCATTAACTCCATCTCTACGATAACCACCATAATACTTGGTAAAGTAGGACACTAGCAGTCATCCATAACGGTGGATAGGGTTGAACAATTGTAGTAGGGCCTAATTGTGACAATGTGACAACCTTGTGATAACAAGGTCCAATGAAAGTGAATTTTTATAGTGTTTAAACGCGGTTGCCAATGAACCAGTTGGAAGCTTACCAAAAAATAAAAAAATGCTGGCGTGGCCTTATGCTATAATAATTAACCTAGTAAGAAGGTTAATACTAGAAATAGCAAATATCGGAGATAATCCATATGCATTCATAACATTATGATTAAATATATTCAATTTACTTCCATTTAGGATGATGGACATATGGCCAACATGAGACGGGATGATTTTTAGCGCATACAGCATAAGTTTTTGGAAAATTATATTGAAAAATAAAATAATAACAAGAAAAAAGGATTAGAAATGTAGGGATGCAATTAAAATAACAGGAACTTAATGTAGTTAGTTCGCGGGTTTTATACCAGTGGATAAAATATGTCCAGTTTAGACAAAATACCGTTTCTTACGGGTCAGTAATCAATACTTCAACGGCAGCGGCGTCATTATATTTTGCCACTTTGAGTACATGTATACCTAAAACACATCAATTTCAAACAGTATGTGTAAACACAGCAGATGGGTGACGTCATCTGCCGGTGCTCGTATTCTGAATCTCTTATTAACGGTATTTTATCTAAAACCGCATATAAAACTGACTAGCTGAGGACCCGTATAGTTTAACTACTTACCAATAACCCACATATTTTAACTCCTCGCGTTAACCCACATATTTTAACTACTGAGTAAGACATACATAGTTTAACTACTTGTTTGCATATTTTAACTACTGACCAAGATTCCGTATCTTTAACCTACTGGCGGAGAACCAACGTATTTTAATTTCAACTTTTATAACATTTTTACTCACTAGCATAATACTTAAAGTCCGATTGAAAGATGCAGCTGCGTAGTAAGCGATATAGATGCCACCCATATTATTTTGTAGATAACCACCGCGGATAACCACTGTATTCCGCGTGGTTGGTGATCGCCTCCCCCGTGTCTTTATCGACTACCCTTCCATCCATTGATTACCTTGGGATATCTGTGATTTCTCAACATCACATGATTATAACCTTCACGAGGTAGTTATTTGTTACTTATTTTGCGATTTTACTAAAACATGACCTAGGTGAGTCACTTGTGCACAATTACACTATCTTCTATTAATAGATTCTGGCTCTGATTTTCAGGATAGATCCACCGTTAATTACATATATAAATTAAGCCTAGCACCACTCTCACAGAATAAGCGTGCACATTTAATGTAAACGTCAAAGCAAAGGTCGCGATTCGATCGTTTTTGCGAAAGAAAAATTACGCCGCAGCACGAATCGCCTTGGAAGCATTGACCTGAAAAGCTGAAACGGCCTTTTTGCGAGCGACGCTCAACTGAAAGTGAAATGGATCTTAATGGTCACGCATTTCAGCAAGTTACACGGCATTTTAGTATGAAAAGGGAATGGCGATAGTCTATAGAAGCCTTGGCAAAATAAAAGAAAAATGTTCAACATATTAGCAATACAGCCCATTTAACGTAATGTAACGTTTTGATGACCGAAGCATCCAAAATGTATGTAATTTTAGACGCACTGATATTTGGACGATTTGAGAACCCTAGAATAACTGGAGAACCAATGGACTGAATTCGATCGCGGCTTTAACGATATGTAGCTTACATATTTCCATTGGTTTTAGGTTATAAGATCAAAATCGGTTCAATATTTCGTGAGATATTATATGTGTACAACATATCTTCTTTTTGAGGCATATGTATACATACTGAATCTCAATAGACAAATAATGCATTATTTCATTTTTTCCGACGGATTGTATGAGTTTACCATGGGTCACTTTTTTGTTATAATTATTTCCACTGTATGTTTTTGGCTCTATTAACTATTTGGCACTATTTATAACTAATTCTCACTCTCCAATAGTGTCCCCTTAATAATATGAATATTTCGCAATGTTGCAGTAACTGCGCAGTTATCTTATGGCGTCTATGTCGAGATAGACCAAGACGCAAAACACTGATGTCATTTTATTTGGTACCTACGAGTATATATACGAGTACTTTAATTCTTGCGATGCGGCGTTATTGCGTTTGTCGTAATATCGAGTTGAAATCTAGTGAAAACGTATATTGTTTCGATAGTTACTGCTGTTAGTTCCAAACTCTACTGAATGCGAAGACTGTCGCTGTTGTTTGATATTATAACCAAGATGAAAACGGATTTATCGCGAGAAGTTTGTAGACCCGTCGTTTCGGCGGTGTTGCAACCACCATTGTCCAAGGTAGATTGTATCTACCAGTCGTCATCCGTTATTGTTCTGCGGGTAGGCGGAAAACTGCTTCTGTTGCTGCGCAGATTATAACGACATGATCTAATTTTGAAACTCCGCCGTGCACAAACACTCACTGTATCTTGTTGCTTCGTTATACTCCCCCTACTTCAGACATGGATTACATTGGAAAATGTGAAATATTTCCTTTTTTAGAATATATCAGCGGGGGTTTAGAAAAAAGAGAAATGTATTCCTGTGTTTATTCCTGTGTTCGTAATTTCATCGCGGCGCCCATTAAAGATTGCCCAAAATTAACGTTTTTTATAAAATGATATCTCCTCCCGATTTTTTCTCTAAATGCATATTTTTAATGACAAAAATAAAATAACAAAAACTTAGCAAATAACTATGTGTCTTAGCCGCAGAAAGAGATGTTACTGATGCGGACTACTATACCATGTTATTATCTCCGGAAATATAAGGTTTCTGAATAACAAGTATCCAGAATTTTCTTTCGGCAAATATGGACAATGGACGGAAAATAACTGCCACAGAAAATATGCATAGGGAAAATACGTTCGACAGCTTTAATAAACATGACGTATCTATGAATTTCCAAATAAATATTTTTAAAAAAATATCATCGGAATTAGATCCCTGTCAACGGGCTGAGCAAACAAGTTTTTGGAAAAATTAGCACACTACACTATTTTAATAAAACGACTTGTGGAGAAATAATTGTCTACAACAAACTAGCAGCCCCCTTACGAATACTATCGCAATACGGTCGCTTTTGCCGAGCGAAAGGCGAGAATCACTATTATGAGCACTCGCGCTTTTGCTATCGAAATGTAATAACATATAATAGGCATTCTCTCGCTTTCATTTGCGCAGGCATGACGTTAAAATGCTGTCACTTCGCAGGTATCCTGCCTATTCGTGCATATGCCGCTGTTCACATGACGTTAAAAACGGTCTGCCAATAGCAAACAAAATGTCTTGAGCACGTATTTTTTTTTGGAAATTCAATAATTTACAAGAAAAATGAAAGTGAATGTTTGCGTTTGGTTGTGAACTATTTTTATTAAAATAATGCGTTTACACTCATTTTATTCGCATCTGGTCTGGCGAGGAATAGCCAGGATTTCAAATGATGATGAGTCAGTTCAGTTTGGTCTGTTATTTTAGTATTGTTTATATCCAAGTCCTTAGCAGCTATTACTTCAAAGTTTTAAAAAGATTCATTCCATAAACCATCGGATACATACCTAATATTATAATTAAAATTTTGCAACTTCCCTACGATCCACTACATACACCCAACCATTCCAATAGGGTGTACAGGATATCAGTTTTTAAAATAACTACGTCCTAATCGATATTATCGTTTTATTTCCGCGAAACCCTCGTGTATTTTTACTACTATTTATCATGCATTATCGATAAAATAAATAATAATTATTATTTAACTAGTCTCTTCAGGGGGTTATTGGATTAATTATAAATACAGGCAGTCTTATTCGTCTTCTGGGTAAAAAAAACATCTGGTAACATTTCGAAATGTTTAAGTTTAAGTTATTTAAATAACAATATCTACCCAATGTATCCAAATCACTCTGGATGGAAAAGCAGTCTCCTATGGATTTGACTTCCTGATAAATTTATAGATCATCCGTATAAGAAATACAAAGGAAGTTAGGGAAACATTCACTATGTCGTTTATGAAGATGTTGAACCAAGGTAACGCCCATAAGCATCAGGTGCCTACACACGGCGTGTACAGCGTCATCAGTCAGCGAGTCAGCGATGAGCGTTTTTATATAGTCTGATTTTATAGTTAGCAATATCAATTGGTCAGTATAAATTAAAATTGCATAATAATAAACGACTTTTTGTTGCAATTAATTTTCATTAAAGACTTTTCCTGATGAATTCATCAATGAAGTAGTATTATCTACTTTGGAAGATATTAAAGGATTTAGCCTCTTTTATATTCACGCACACTCTGTTGTAATATATTGCTCGAAGACATATAATGACTACTCTGATTTTGTCAATGCTAGACTCACTGCACAAAGGGAGTCCCCGTATCTTGTTCGGTAGCCATGCACACTTTTATTCATTGGGAATTCTTTCAGGTTCTTAAATACAAATCCTGCTCCATCCATTATAAAGATCAATGCAAGTGGCAGAATGCCCATGGTTAGCGGAATAAGTCCTTCACTGACGTCTCGGAAGGAGCAGGGCAATACAGCGGACGGCCCGTTTCTGAAGAGCACAGTGCATTGGTGACCTGGCGCACTAGGCCACATCTCTACGCAGCGCAGTAAGGGAGTAGACCTATGCTTAATAACATTGCAAGAGAGTTTCGGAAGCGAGAGTACAAACAAGTAGCCAACGTGATATTATAAATAATAAAGGGCCACGACCAGAAAAAAATAATTATTATAACCCAAAGAAGTGTCATAAAAGTTCAAATCGATTTAAATAAAATGATAACTATGTATCAGCCACCAACGTACATGTCACTAGCGAATGATGCCCTGAATAGAAAAGGCCGTTGACGACGAATAAAAACAACAATCGAGGCTCAGAAGTATTGAATAATTCATGTAGCGTTATTGATTTCACACTTTGGAGGGCGACTTCTCAATATTCTGCCGGATGCTCGCCAAATATACTCGCTACCTATCGATATTACGCGAATTGCTGATATGTATATAAATTTATATCTGAGATGAAAACACGGCGTTTATACGTTAGTAAGTATAACGTAACATAAATATAGAACATTGAATTTGGCGTTAAGGGTCGGAACTTTCCGAAAAACATCACTTCGTAGTATGACAATTTCAGAAACATTACGACTCATATAACTTAAGTTATAACCGGATAGGCAAAGAAAGGTTAAATTATATTCTAATTTAAGTCTCATTTTGTTAAACTCCTAAATACTATGAGAATTACGTGGTGAAAATCGATGAAAAAGTTCAAAAATGCTTTTTCTGGGATTTATCGAGAAACACAACATTTTTAATCTCAAATTCAATGAATAAAGTTTTAAATGATATGGAGTATAAAACTTTTCCATTAAAGTATACAATTTTTTCATTAAAATTCATCAAAGTATACAAGTTTTTAATTAACATTCATCCAAAATTGTATCCTTTGTATTTATTTTGACGAGTTTTGGCCCGTCCGTAGAATTACATAGGTTGGGCCATATAGTCTGCATGCTATGCATTTGTGCGATTGTTTGTTTGTTCGTCCGTATGTCCGAAGACTTTACGTGATCCCATCTTAACCAAATTTGATATGCAGCCTCCCTGGGTGACCTTAAGCAAATTCGTTTATGTCCTGCAGGTGCTGCTACAAGTGCATCCCGGTTCGCTTGGCTTGTAGGAGGATCTGACCAATAGGTAGAGCAAGCATAGCTCGTATAGGTATTTTAGGAACCGTGGTGACGAGAGAAATTTGTTGGAATAGGTTTTAGCCTATTTTGCGGGTACTGCCGCAGGTGTATCCTGGTTTACTTGAATTGGAGGAGGATTTGACCAATAGATAGAGATAGAATAGCATATATGGGTATTTTTGGAATCGTTATGACAAGACAAATGATTGGAATAGGTTTTAAGCTATTTTGGATGTCAGGGATTACCAATCACGGGACGGGTATGTCTCTATTATACTTTTCCTGTCATTTATTTTGAAAAAATGTTTTAATATCTCTTTGAGAGGGTTCATTAACTAACTGACTTAGAAATTAGCATAGGGATACGTTATTTTAAAAATCGCAATCTAAAAGTTTAAACTTGACCTTAAGGTGACTTCCTCTCTCAAATAGTGAAAAACTGACATTTCGCAGTCAAATTTAAGTTACTCCCACGTGCATTTAAATAATAATAAAAATATAGGTCTTGCAGCAAACTGCTTAGTCTTTAGTACTATAAAGCAAAATTTCAATATTTTGATTTTTTCTGAATAAAAATAAAAAAAAAGCTGAAGTCGTTACCTTTTTGTATTTTCATTTTTCTTGGGATCTATAGGGGCAAACAATTTGAAACTATATTGTTACTACGTACCAAGCAAATGGTTAAAATGCGATGAGGGCATATTTTTCATTCCTTTATTTTTTTCATTATAATATTGGAAAAAACCAAAAAAGACATAATTTGTCACGAGCGATTTCAGAAGAACGGTAACTCCCCGCAACCAATAATAGTCTTTCGGCGTATAGAGTCCCGCTGGTAATTTGAATAGGATCTCCGCGCAAGCAGTAATAGGCTTTAGGTGTATTACGGCCCGCTAGTGTTTTCTTTGGCTTTTCGTTCCACTTTATTTAGCCATCATCGGCCCCTTAACCTTTTGTTATCATTTAGTTTAATCTTGATGTTATCCCGTTGGTGTAATAGTATATCTAATATGTTAGAGCACTTATTTTTCTACACTGGTATTTTCCCGAATAAAAGATATAATAACAATATTAAAGCTATTTTGGATTGTTATTATTGATAATTCTCCGTATGTTACTTATAGAGTTATTAGAAGATTATTAACTAAATCTTTACTGACATGAAACTTTAGACTTTAGATTAGTATAACAGTTATAGTGATAACATATGTAATTATACCTTTATTTTGATTATGCGATGTGTTATTATTGCGCTTCCGCATATATCTTCCCTCTCTCCTAATGTGTATTTTCCGCCTAAAGACACGGTGTTAATATGGCGACATACGGCACACGGAGTTTACTGAGTCAACTCGAATGAAAATACACAAACTGCTTGACGTTATGACATGAATATTAAGGGAGAAAACATCCATTAAGGGAGAAAACAGCTATTAAGGGAGATAAAAGCTTAAGTAAAGGGATTTATAATAATTGTGACAAAAGAAGAACAGTATTACTCTCTTCTCTCATTTTTTTGTCGAATTACTGGTCAAAACTTTAAATACCTAATTGAGGCATATGAACGTTTCCCGACACACAATACCAAGGCTCGAGGCGTTAGTCCTTAAGGCGATTACCTCTCTCAAACAGTGAAAAATTGACATTTAACAATCAAATTTAAGTGACTCCCGCGCGCATTAAACAAAAATATGTAACGTAGCAAACTTAATATTTAATACTATATTGCATAATTTCAATATTTTGATTTTTTCTGAATAAATATAAATACAAATTGTCATCACCTTTTTGTAATTTGCATTTTTCTTGGAATGTATAGGGGCAAACAACTAGAAATTATATTGATAATATGTACGAAGTAAATGGTTAAAATGTGATGATGCAATATTTTGCATTATTTTTATTTTTTCATTAAAATCTTTCAAAAAAACTAAACAAGATATTATTTGTCATGCCCGATTTCAAAAGAATGGTTACTCCGCGCAAGCAATAATAGACTTTCGGTGTATTGGCTTCCGCTGGTGGTTTTCTTGGCAAATCATTAGGCTTGATTTAGCCAACTGCGGCGTCTTAATACATTGCTTGTAAGGATTAATAGGTTGCCATGAAAAATAGTTTTGTGTCAAGAGTTGATTTGAATAAATCGTGATTTATGCTCATATTTCGGGAAATACTAAACGCTTACACCATACGCCATACGCAATAGGCTTTGGTACGAGACCCTAAAGAGAAATCTGCCGCACTGCCGTGAATGAAACTTGCCGTCTTATTACAGTTCAACAAATGGGAACAGCCAATGCAGTGCAGTGGCAAGTATATAACCTTCTCACATCTCTCACCCCTACTTGGTATAAACCTCGTATTATTTGGCATGTTAGTGTATGTAGGGCGTTCGGTGAATAGCCTGTGTGGAATTAAAGTTGGTCGGTCCTCTTTTCTATTTCATTACCGTGGTTGCTAATGGGCCTAATGAGGCCGTACAGCTCGGGTCCTAATGGCCAACTTTGTTAGCATAATCGGCCCTAATCACGGTTCAAATCACATTCGGCAGCCTCGCAGAAAAGAGACTAACCTGGTGAACCCGCTGTGCGGCGGATCCGGGGGAATATCTCGGGTGACCCTGGATGATTGATGCACTGGTCGGTGCTCAATCAACGAATATCCGGGGTATCTGATTAGCGTATGCTTTTATATAGATCGGGGATGTACACGTACCTCAAAAGGTCTATCCTTAGAAACCCAATCTCAGGTGACAATCTGAATAAAGGATGCCTAGGATCCGCGATAAATTCGGTACGAATAGGTGCTATTTTGAGGTAGAGGCCGCGCAAGCGACTTCGAACCTGTAACCAGACGGGAGGTCGGAGAAATCTGACCAAATCTTGTAATATAGGCGCGAGGGCCCAATACCTTGCATCAAGGATTCGGACTCTCACGGGATGTTGCTGACGCTAGGTACATGGATCGTCTTTCGTCTCAAGTCTAAAGCGGCTATCAAAAGACAGGCTCATGACGCTTAAAGGTAAAATACCTATTACATGCCGCCGCCCCTATACTTTAAACTTCGAAAAAAAAAAACAATCTCAAAATCTACCTTCCGAAAGTTAAACCTTGATAATAAGTTTGTTTTTAACAGCTGCACGCATTGGCGATCATCAGTAGCATAATCATCATAATCGTCATCTTCCGCGAGAAAACGTCATCGGAATGAGAGGAATTTTTGAATAGAAGCAAATAATAACTGGCCGGTGTAATCAATCGCACCTTCGACATCGTCTGTTGTAGCTACCGTTGCAGATGAAGGAGTTAACCAAGACGACACAATCTACACGAGTAAATGTGGCTTCTAATTCTATAAGCGGATGAGTTTCTGTGGAACGCTCTGAATAGCTGTGATATAATAACTTTGACGCAACAAACTGCATTTATCGATTGAACGATCATTCATCATTGTTTTGATATACCTTATCATTATTATTTTTTTATTATTATAGATACCTATAGAAAAGACTTTGATATTAATTATTTAAATTATTGTCTAGGTGATTAATAAAAAATATTGATTGTGTGCCTACTAACTCATTTTATATTATTCAAAATACTGTAATGGGGAATGACAAAAAATATATGTAACGGATTATTTTTTTATATATCTGGATATTATTAATGAATACCTATATGTAGGTTAGCCAGATTTTTTTAAATAGATCAATTTGTATTTAGTGAAAATAGAGATCGACATTACTCATGGAAGGTTGCTTTCTGCTTTTCTGGTAGGTAGGTTTTCAAAATCAGGGCTCTTCTACATTACTAAAGAATCCATTGATGCCTCATGGGCTTAGCCAGGGGTGTCTTACTTTTCTTTAATTTCCTTTACCATTAATTTTCCACTTATCACTGTCACACACACAGATTTAGACATGTTAATTTCAAGATGTATTTCTTTAATCTGAATCTCACATTTGTCATTCATGTACATTACAACGAACCATTCATAACAAACCCAACCGAACACCAAGTTGACATGCTACTCAATGATGGGCAGTCGGTTGGTAGGTACCCACCGCGTCGTCGATGCCCAGAGTTCAGCTGATATTGTTAAACAAAAGAAACACATGTGCAACCCCGACAAATCTCTGCTCTGCTTCAAGTCTGAAGTTGTTGTGTGGTGCGTTTTTTTGATAATGAGCGCAATACTTATTGTTCAGGTATAGCGAGCAACGGCTACTTAAACCCATCATAAAACAAATGTTTCTTCACCTAAAACTTGTTGAGTTTAGCCTCTTGCATGACAAGTCTTAGTGTATACATGAAATATAAAATTTAAAATTGATGGTAGGACGATACAGGTTTAAATTCATTAATATTTTGCCATATGTAATCATCCGCCCAACCTTTAAAATTGTCAAAGTATTAATATTTCATTTCGGGTATGTCGGAGGGGGTGAACCCCCC
>JAOPUG010000120.1:10968906-10984265 GCA_027564375.1 Micropterix facetella
TTTGCCCATTTTCTCGTTGACAAGCTGCCATAATGCTTTTGTATTATTTTTCAAATTTAGTATTTTATTTCGGATTAGATTTTTTTTGGCATTCCTAACCACTCGTCTGAAAATTTTTACATAGTTATTTATAAACTTCTGACTAAATCATCGCATTTAAACATACGTATAAAACGAAGGGACCGCAGATTTTTAGCCGAAGCTTTAATTCCCTTGGATATCCAGGATTTCAGTCGGTTAGGATTGTTTTTTATTTTAATTTCTTTCTCCAGAAAACCGCTGTCAAAATATAATTTAAATTTGTTGAAGAAAAGAGTGAATATTTGATCAGCATCTTCATTATCTGAATTAATTATATCAACCCAGTCGTCGCTAGAGATTTTGCTGAGAAATATTTCTTTTTTTGCTTTAGAAAACATTGGGGTCTTTTTATAATATACCTGATTTTTGAGGTGTCAATTATTGAGTGGAAGATACCTTCATGACCTGAGACGCCAGTAGAAGAGATATTTGAGGAGAGTAGATCATCAGATAGGTTTGATAATATGTTGTCTATTAATGTGGCAGAGTGCCCTGTTATCCTTGCTGCAGCGCGATAGCCGTTAATGTGCACATTACCTAGGTAATCCGCAGATTAACTAATTTTACCCGTTAAAGTGAGAAAAAAGTTTTTTTCGCACTTTGCTTTGTTAATGTCCACATTAACGAGGAAACGGCCGTTAAATTGCGAAAATTTCAATCCATTGACGATTGAACGTAACATACTCATGATTGGTCATTTACGATCGCGAGATGTCCCGCGTTGGTGTGTGATCGGTCGGCGGAAAAGGAAAGGAAAGGAAAAGTACTGCGATCTAATGGAACACGTAAAACGAATAAAAATCTCAAAGAAGAAAGAATCAACCCGTGATTTCCGCATTATAGTAAGATATGATGTGCTCACTCTCCAAGATTCCGAAAAACTCGGTACTCATACAACCTCTTTCTGGTTCTGATATAGATGTAGGACTCTACGTTCATATGGAAGAGTTCTTTGAAATACTTCATTCTACTCATTCATCCATCGGTCACAGGAGCAGAGGGCAGGAGTATTGAATAAACACTACAAATAGTATAACGCCGAAATTAAGGTGTTTTTGAATGTATGCGAACCTTGCCAAAAAAACAAAGAGTGAATGGAAGGGCATCGTAGTGAAACTATTTATTTATCCTTATTTTAACTTTAGATGCCGAATGAACCTAATCGATTACCAGTACCAGTCTGACAGAACATACACATTTCTTATGGTATAATTTGTTGTTTTGAAGCCTCTTACCTCAAAGCGAGAAGATGATGTTGATTATCATATCCTAGACATATTCCTCGACAGAGCGCCACGTATAGGTAGGCACTGCAGTCCGATAATGGCCGAGAATGTTGTAACACACATCTTGGAAAGTTTGAAATCAATGTGGTCGGAAGTAAAAATAGTTCATGGTAAACCTCGGCATAGTCAGTCAGGGCAGTGTGGAGTGGGTCAACCAAGATATCGAAAACATGCTGACTACTTGGATGACAGAAAATAACCCCAACTAATGGAGTGGATGCTTTGTACAATATTCGAAAAATTGAGCTTTTTATACCATTCTGATATAAAAGAAGCCCTCACAAAGCAATTTTTGGATGTACTGCAAGGGTAGGACTTAAGGAATTTTTCATACCTAAAGACTTTTTCGATTCTATTAATAGTGAAGAGGACCTCGAGCAACTAGCGGATACACAACGCATCGTTGTTAATGATGGAGAGGATAATCAAAATCTCATTAATTCCGAATACTCAACACAGAAACAAACAGAAGAACATGGCAATGAACCAAGACAAGAAATGTTACCGCCACAGATCTTCTTTGTATTATATATTTTAAAGAAACATAACGAGCCCACGTCTGCTACAAATGTAACAATAACGTTCACTCAATCTGCGGTGTAACTCAAGCCGCTGAAGGCTTCAGTAGCAAACTACTATGTTACGTATGCGTAAATCAGATTAATCGAGAAAACCAACGAAACAACGCAAAAGAAAGCTTAGCAGTGCAGGCAAATAAAAAGCAAGCATTATATGATGCCAATCACCCAGTGGCTTATGAAGGCACCTCTGTAAGGATAAAGATACCCGACGTGGATAGAGTGCAGACTGATGTTCGCTTAATTTAGGCAATACTTTTTAATAAATCAGGCTATGAGATTTTCAAACTGGGCACTAAAACAGATATCCTGAAGCAATTGTATGTCCGATCTCAATTCAGTATTTGCAAAGAAAAAATCCTCTCAAAAGAAGAAGTTCCTGACGTCGAAGTGTATTTACGTGACGTCGCAACAATTCAGTATCTGGGCAGCAGTCAAGGATTAAAAAAAATGTGGATGCAAATCAAAGGCATTTTTTGTAATGCATTTGGCATTACAAAAATGCTTTTGTCGTAAATATAATGTCCTATGTAACTCTAATTGCCATCAATCCCTTAGTTGCACAAATAAATAGGAAATTATTAAGTATTAAGAACATAGGTACTGTTGAATAAATATATTTTCACTTTAAAAACTGTTTTATTTTCATTAATTCACAATATACAAATTCTATCTACTTCCGATATATCAATCTCTTTCGCTACTTTTCTCTCGTCTATCCTCTCAACATGCCCATACCATCCTTTGTAAAATATGTAAATTTGTAACTTGTTTCTTCTGAACTGTAACTGCTGTATTTCAGTTAATATGCACATTAATTAGATAATGTGCGCAATGACTAGGTAAAGTGAGAAAATGAATGATGATTACACACTCCAACTAGCTGGTTTAGGTAATCTGCAAATTCCGTAAGTAATGTGTACATTAACGGAGTTTCGCACATTATCGCTAACATATATACAGAATACTGTACATATTATATTTGGCTACTGAATCAACTAGGAACTGGGCATATGATGACGTTTATTTTCAAATATTTTTAATAGCCGTGAGAATCTTTTGAAGATCTTGTATGATTTCCATTTGGAGATTGATATCTCGAACAAATATGAATATTGTTTTCCGTCAATTTTACTCCGCAGCATTCAGTGGCGATCGAGGCAGCGATCAGCACACTGCGGTAATGGATCACTACCAAGATTGTTTTTAACTTGTACCATTGTGAAATCGAAGACTGTCTCGATTGTAAGATATAAATAAGACACACGGATTAAACCAGGTAAAGTTTCGGCGATGTTATTTTATTAAAATGTCAAGATAATGTCGATTTTTTAAACATTTTAATGAGACGGGCTTTCTGAATTATTTATATTTTAGCCAACTATTGTAACACAGTTAACGAGAAAAAATAATGAAATATTTAAAAATTACGTTTGTTTTTTATTTCTTTGATTTACTCCCAATTCCGACGAAATAAATAGGTACTAATGCTAGAAAAGTTATAAAGAATGTTCCATATACCTACCCAAAACTAAAGAAAATCTATTACCTAATGAGCAATTTTTTGAATGTCAGAAAAATAAAATATTTCTAAATATAACTATTTGATTTCCCGTATAATTGTAAAATAATTTGCCACAATAAAAATAATTTAGAAAGCATATCTCATTCAAAGTTTAACAAAAATTATATAATTAACATTTTATGGCCGGGTTTTGTGAGATTTTAAATAGGGTCCGGACTATCGCAATCTGACATTGGTTGGCAATATCTTTGAATTTGATTTGGGATGGAATATGTTGTTAAATATTCGCTTCAGATGTCCGTCTCACTGTTAAGTTAGTATGTAATCATAGTGAATCAGCCCTGTAGAATAACGATGGGTTCGAATAAGATTCTGACTGAATTTCATTTATTGTTTTTCAAAATTCCTACGCATAGCCACCTGGAACATAAATGGACTGCCACCCAACATCCATGGGCTTAAAGCCATCATCGCCACGAAAAAGCTAGACATATCTAGACAAGCGGTAAAGTGTCCCATTACATTTTTTGCCAGTCCACTCTCGCCGCGCGTAATCACGGTAAAAGAGCTTTGCTCCAAAAATTATAACAGAGAGATCATTTTTGGGCATATACCTATGGCCAACGCTTTGGTGTTTTTTGATCAACACCGTTTGATTTTACGGCTATCTTGTGGGAAAGCAACTAACTTCCAGTGTGCTCTACTCATGGGTGCCACCAGTGCTACTATCAGTGACTAAAGTTGAGATAAAATTGAGTAGATGGCGCCGCATGCCTGTATTCTTGGGACTATCATGCAATTTCCTGTATATCCGGGATATAGGCCGAGCGAGGGTATTAACCTGGTTACCTCCATCATTACCTCAGAGTAATTATAGTTAAACCGAATTATACCTCGTTTACGATCTGAGACCAATTTGTTGAGCTCAACCTATCTCAACGTCATTATAAGAGGATGTAATAGACTAAATAATAATATTACGTACCAAAATAGCAGTAGGTAGGTACTTATTATGGAAGGGATTAGTCGTATTTGATTGAACTCGACTACACTGTCACACAATGTTGAACCTTATGAATATCGTCACGCCTCCTTCACACATTAAGCCGAACAGATGAGTATTCTCCGACAAAGTTTATGAAAACACCTTATTTGTGTAGATATTTCTCAACATGTACTGCGTTTCGCTTAGTTTCGAGACCATGAGTCGATAGTGATACGTAATATGTACGGGAATGGGGTGTTTTCATTACTTATAACATCGATATCCGCTTGCTTGACTGAATTCGTGATCGCGGCATAATAGCAGAGAAGAAGTAGCCACATTTTGGGCCCACTGAGATAACTTCAGCGGAACTGGACCGACGAGGCGACTCTCAGGTCGACGTTGAATATCTCGATTTTAGTTAAGTATTTGATCACGTTGTTGTTAACGTAATGTTAAACGCATTATCCGGTCTCTGATTCTCTCCACAACTTTTATTTTTTTGCGGATTAACTAAAAACAACACGATCAATATTTTTATGTCCAATATGGTAACTTCACATAATGATTCTATCACACCCGCTCGCGGGTAAGTATAGGATTTAACCTGGGACTTTCTTAACTTCTTGAACTTCCTAGTGAAAATTTTGACGGTAGTCGTCGTCATCTAAATGTCTCATGTTCGCTGATGATCTATAATTATCTCGGAGTACTGGCTACTTAGACAGATTATTACGAGTATTCTGAGTGTATTCTCCGTTACAGTAATCCTTTCTGAGCGCAATGTACCTAATATCGATCTAAAGCAACTTTTTTTTTCACTTCAAAAATGGGTCATTCGAATTTTAAATAATCTGGGTCATATAGAATCATGCAGTGGCCATATCAGATGGCTAAAAATCCTCTATCTTACATCTTTAGACGTGTTAGAATGAATTAAATTATTTATAAAAAACATAGCTAAACTACTGATACAATTGGATCATAATTTTGGTGTGTAGTCTGGGCTTTGATTTCCGTTGTGTTTTGGTCAACCCAGCTCGCGGAGCAACTCCTATTAAGGAGTCTCCTCGAAGAGGGACCAACCCGGTGAACCCGCTGTGCGGCGGACCTGGGGACGGGAACTCGGGCTGATCTGGACAGCTGGGGCACGGAGCGGGCAAACCGGCCGTGTTGTCACTGACAGATACCTGAAGGAGTTTAGAAGTGTATGCTTCTGAGGAAGCGGGGGTAAGTAGGCACCTCTAGCTGCTTATCCATAGAAATGATAGTGTGGGCCACCTGATCTCGGGTGAGATTTGCCGAATAATGGCCGCCCCGTATCCGTCATATTCCAGTCAGGAATGCCGCTTTAGAGATAGCGGACCGCGCAAGCGACCTCGAACCTGTAACCAGATAGGAGATCGGAGTAATCTGATCGCATCTAGGAGTATGGGCGCGAGGAAAGCCCACTGGGTTTATAAATTCCCAATGCCTCGCGGTAAGGAGTCAGACTCTTATGGGCCTAGGTGGAGCTTGGTACGTAGATTTGTATACGTCCTAAGTCTCTGCGTTTCGCCTCGGGATGATAAAACGATAAATTTCGTTAAAACACTCCGGGATAGACGGGTTCGCCCGTATCAGGTGATACATTATAAAAAAAAGTACCACGTTGGTAGGATCATAATGGGTTCGTGTTGTCTGGGCTATGATGGCCGTTATGTGTTATGGTCGGCCGAGCTAGCGGACGCCACGGACCCGCAATAATTCCAGTTAGGAATTGTCACTGCTTGAGGTAGAGAACCGCGCAAGCGACCTCGAACCTGCAACCAGACTGGGTTTGGAGAAATCTGATTGCATCTGTCAGTAAGAGCGCGATAGATAGCCACAATGGTCTTGAACATTCCCAGTACCTCGCGATAGGAGTTGGTCCCTTACGGGCTAAGATATCCATCTTAGCCCGTAAGGGATTCATCATTTATAGAGGAGCCACTTGATATGTAGATTTGTTTATGTTCTCAAGTCTGTGTGTTTCGTTTCGGGGCGATATATTGATATATTTCGTTGAAACGCTCCGGGGTGGCCGGGTTCGCTCGGAGTAGTTGACAATCAAAGTACCACGTTGGTGACTTACTATCACCTATCCTTAGAAAGGTCTCATTGGCCACCCGATCCCGAATGAAACATATGTACAAAGGGCACCAAGGGGCCGCGATAGATTCGAATATGAATTGCAAATGCGGTAACCAAACTGAAGGATGGAGAAATTCATCGCAATCTAGTAGTCAGGACGAGAGGATGCCCTACGTGGTTTGAAGTTGGCCTTTGGTGGTGGAACTGTTTGGTAGATTGTCTCTGTTAAAAGTCGTCGCGATACGTTCGAGAGCAACAGCATAGAAACATCCGTTATAATACCCTGAGATGGCGGCCATTCCCGTAGTAACTGGCTGCATCTAATCTTATACGAGTATAATATGTCACTTAAAATGTATTACATCTTTTAATGAAAAGGCTTCCTTGAAGACATTTTTCTTACAAGAAGGATCCCAGGGGATATTTAGCATGAGTCAGACGCCACATGTCACTTATTATCTGGAATAGTAGTAATCTCAGGTAGAGAATATGCATCACACTTGGAAATCTTATTCAGTTTTATGCTATCGAGGCAAAAAGATAGAGGGAGGTTTTTGGTTCAAATTGAGAATAGTATTACCGCAGCGAAGAACATCATAACCGCAAGGGTTCGTCCTATAACAGTTGTCCTGACTAAATATTCCGTTTATTACATCGCACCTCGATATAATATTATATCTAAAAATACTTATCCCTCAATATTAATCACGGTTATCGATCACATACTTGGATGATGTATTCTAGAAAAGAAGTTTCCAAGGATATTTAATAAAAAACATACGTCGCCTCTCACATATTGTTTGTAATAATAGTAATCTTAGGTAGAGGATATGTATCACGATTCGTAATCTTACTCAGCTTTCAGGTATCGAGGCAAAAAGAGGTTAAAATCTATTAGAATTTTATAGACAGCCTTCCCGAAAGAACCTTCGCAAAGATCTTTTGCGGATGGCGCCGCAAGTATATGGTAAATCTGAAGGTCACTCCAAAAAGCAACGTATGACGACGTATTGATACAAGTACGATAGAAAGTATACCAAAGTTAAGCAAGTTAATATAAATAAAAGAGAACATAGTTGCAGGATCTTTGATATTGGATATGCAATAAGGTACATACTCGCATTCAAGTCGCGGCTATTAAGACAGAGTCCAGTACTTCAAAGAATTTTCTTTGCAAGCCGAGTAGTAGTAATCTTAGGTATTATGCATCACGATTTGTAATTTAACTCAGCTGCTAACTATTTCCACACGAACATTACCACTTGCATAGCCTTACGCGGAGAGGTTGCCCGCACGAAACTGCTGAAGATCTATTACCTACAGAGAAGCATATACGAGAGAGAAGATGCGATATTACAGAAAAGCCGATTATGGATGGTATGCCATCGAATTAAGGCATAAAATATGAAGACGATTGTTACGGAATAGGTTCTAAACAGGTGTTATAGAATTAAAATAATTTAGTATGAATAAAAGACGTCATACAGAATTGCAGGATATTAGGCATTGGATACGCATCAGTTGTTGTAATCGACGTTTAGTATTAGTCTAGCAACAGAGAAATGACTTTTTGTATATGGAATTGTTATTCCTATTTTAGAGTGATAGAAGTTAAGTTAGCAAGAGACGCCAATCATGGATGACTTCGTTTTTTTGTTTCAAATTGAGTATTGCAGCGTTGCGCGGCGAATCGGAAGTACCGTAGGGGTCGTCTTGTTACCGTTGTAGGCGTTGGGGTGTCGGGGTCGGCGTTCACTCACTCACGGTCACATAGTACGCGCGGCGTTGGCGGCGTCGCGGTCGCCGCGTAGGGCTCCGCTGTCGCTGCGGAGGCTCCGGTGTGCGCGAAGTGCGCGCGTGGGGCGCCGTAGTCGCGCGGCAGACTGAGCGGCCCCGGGTCACCCGCAGCCCCGGCCCCCGGATTGAATCGACTCCCGCACCATTTACCGTGCCGACTCACTGTATCGTTGCCTTCATCATTTATAGAGGAGCCACTGTTGATGCCCGAGCAACATTAAGGGGTATGCACCGGATGGGAAACTTGAGTATAATAACGAGTCAATTGGGTCGAAAATAATTATATCTGATCAAATGTGTAATTTCACTTTGCGACTCTAATATGGCTGATTACGAGAAACGCCGCAAAACATTGGCGGAAACACACAACGACCACCAACGATATAGATTGGGATGAAGCCGGGAGATAGTAATACATGCAAAAACACGAATCTAAGTGGCGACCGACCCACTGTATTTTTAGCCATCCTTTTCTTATCCCAAAAAGTCGTTAGTAAATTGCCTGCTTTTTTAATTGTCTAGAACAGGGGCCTCCAAAATCTTCGTCCGTGGGTCATATTCCACTTCTCAAAATCACTTTACGATCCAAAATGGAAATATTTGAAACTACTCCCGGTCATTTATTTGTTTCGTTATATTCGTAAAATGCCAGCTTCCACAACCCCTCAGAAGAAGACTATTTTAGTGCAACGTGGAAAATTTGCGATAAATATTTACACAGTTTAACCAGCGAATAGAAGTATGATGTGATAAAAAATCCCCAATTTGCATAAAAACTCTCAGAATTGGCAGAATTGGCGGTGGTCGAGTGATCGAAAACGAATAAATTTAACTTTGGAGAGCATAGGTTCCAACAATTCGGACATATTTATAAGAAGTGTTGTAACCTATAGACCACTGGAACTTGGAACTGCTTGCTGATGAATAAATAATGCAGTGCAATATTATTGGCTTTGCATAGACAGCATTTGGTCGAGATTTTATAATATCCTCACGAGTACTTTAGTTTGACCACACATATTTTGCTTCCATCCGTGGTTATACTCTTCAAGTTTTTCAATTGAAAGTTATTTAGTCAAATGGAGTCTAAATCGTTTTACTTGTGCGCCATTCATTTGAAAGCGCGCAGAATATTTCATACTAGCCGCTATTTTGCATAAGAAATGTAAAACAGTGCGTGGACTGGCTTACAAAGAGTGACCAGAGTTCTTCAGCGGACCGGGTAAACAAGCTTCTGAGATCCGGCCCGTAGGCCGTAGTTCAAATGACATAGTCTATAATGGTGTAAATTTAGGTGGTGGATATATATATACCTCTTCGTAATCCCGTTCAGTTTTCAGTATTTAAGATAGAGTCAAATTATTGGGGAATATATCTTAAACATACATAAATGATACTGAGCTACTTTATAGGTATCGAACTATATAATCGCTATATAATGGCGACTATGCAGAGATAATTCAATACTCGGACGCAGATTAATTGAAGTTGAAGCCTAAGCATTGCGAAGATACGAAAATAAAATTACGGCATAACGGCTGCACAAATATTGTTGTCCTATAAGCCCTAACTAAATGTGATAGATTTCTTAACGTCGTAGACAACTTGTTGTTTTTTTAGTTCAAATTGAGAATTGCATTTACTTCTACACTCATCAATTTTTCTCTATTTTTTATTACTATAAATCCTATTTCGATATCTTTGTGTTACATCGCCTATCGTTACAATCCTATTTCGATATCTTTGTGTTATATCTTTGTGTCACTGGACACGCCACAACTGGATGAGGTAAACCAAGAAGTTCAAAACTATATGGACCCAATGTATTTTCTACAATATGCACCTATTTTTATCGCTTACAGTTTATCGTAAACTCATTAATCTATTAGCCATTGTTGCATATACTGCAACCTCCACTGCAACCTCCACTGCGACATCCAGTATTATTATTCAGAATAATAGAAATAACACACCATGTATTCTTTGAAATTCGCTGCACCATTTTCCATCCTTTCTTTGCAAAAATAATACGGCTACTTCGATTGATTTTTTTTCATATGATCTCGGTTAATTCTGATTACAGGTAGATATCGGTGAAATGTATATGCTCGTAGGGACATTAAATTCAGTTCATCAGAATTACTTCTGCAATATTATTTGTTAAATAACGAGGCATCATTTGAACTACAGAATAAGTAAAACTGTATTGTAAACCTCATTTATTGTTATTATTTATATTCTTTTATTTAAACACCTACCTACATTTATAAACTAGATACTTAAAATAAAACTATTTTTTTGGGTACTTAGTTTAGGTATCCCCTTGATTGCAGAACTACAACCCTTAATTTACATTCTAACTTAGCAATCAATAATTACCTTTTAAATTTTTGTATTCGGCAATATATATGTCAATATTAGTCAAAATTAGATATATAAGCTTCATGTATGAAGACTAAGTTTATATGCAGAATTAAATTTATCTCATCTTATTTTCAATTGTCGATATATAATAAAGCAAAGCAGATTTAAGAATAGACGAAAGCAAAGTACATGTGTATTATTGAGACTTGCGTGTCTGCCTAGGTCATTCTATATTGCTTCCTGCAATTTAATGACATCATTGTAAATATCAACACTAGTAGAAGTAGTGGAAAATTATATTTACCAAACTAGCTGAGATCATCACATATTTTGATAAGCATAGCTATTGCTTTATAATTTTAAATTATTTACGAATTATTACAATTATTAAGAGTATCGTTTACTTTATTTTTACAACAGGGTGCGAGGGACGTTTTACCAAGAAAAAAGTCATAATTCTATCAATTTGAAAATTTCGAATAATATTGCAAATTTACATTATTTAAAAAATCTGTACTGATCTGACTGAACTCATTGTTTGATATAACCTTCGACCTTGATGATGGCGTAGAGTCTGCTGGTCAACGCATCGCATGTGTTTTTTTTAAAAATATTATTAATATTTTTTTTATACTGAATCATTATGCTTTTTTTTAATTGGTGTTACTTGGTGTGGACTGAACTACATATGCATCCCCTTCACTAGCGTTGACATTTATAAAATCAATCTGTATAAGTACTACGAGTGCGTTATCCTTTACCCATACTATGTAACTATTACGGAGTCCTGCTCCACATTCGAGCAGGTGAACGAACGAACGAACGGTTCCGATTCCGGTTCCGATGACCGGGTCGCCGCTGATCCGGAGACGAGAGTAGTCTGCGCGCGCCTGCATCGATCGCGTGGGCGAACACCCCTCCCCCCTAGAATTCTGTTGTAAGGGGAGGAGAGGGGTGGGGGATGGCGATGAGGGGGACAGGGGTGATCATTGCGCGGTATGACCGAGATGAGAAGCGACTGAGTTACGTGTTACGATACTCACAGGCCATTACGCGACGTCTACTGCCGAAGAACAAGAATCAGTATAGATCATGCCTCGCAACAAAATAATAATATTTAAAGTGACTGCCTCTCTCAAACAGTGAAAAACTGATATTTTTCAATCAAATTCCACTCCCTCGTTCATTTAAACAAAAATGAAAACATGTGCATTATAGCAAATTCCTTAATCTTCAGTACTATGATGCAAAATTTCAATATTTAGATTTTTTCTGAATAAAAATAAATAATAGTTGAAGTATTTTATTTAATTTAAACATTTACCCGATTTGTTGCGCACATCGGCAATCAAAAGAGATTACGGACAACGGCATCAGAGAAGAGACTGTGTTTTCGAAAGAGATAGCCAAAGTATGCAAGAAGGCAAGAAAACTAGCCGACATATGAGCGAAGAGATAAAGTGGACGAGAAGTGACAACGTGAGATCTAGCAGCTTTCCCGGTGAGCGTCGTTCACGGCGAGAGAAGAGATAAAGCGCGCCAGACAGGGATAGCGCGACACCGGGTGGTTCTCCCACCACGCGACTCCGCAAGCGAGTGGCCACGAAACCGACGAGGATAAATCGCAGCAAGATTCCCTCGGCGGTATTCCAGACTTCAATGCACCCATCAGCGCAGTTCACTAGATTACCGTACCGCCACCGTGGGTATCGCAGCTCAGCAGTCATTCACCGCAGATGCCATGTACTCCCGACCTCGTAGCTCATCACCATAATAAGACTGTATCATCCGGCGCCTCACCAGATACCTGCCGCAGCGCGCTCAGCCCTGCGATGCCACACCCAGAATGCTGGGTCAATGGGCCCGGCTCACGTGAAGCCCTGCTTTAAGGCAATTGCCCAGTGGAAGCCGTCACCGGCCTTGGACAAGGCCCGTCGACTGACTCACAGAATGAATGCAAACTTCACTTCAGATCGACATCGACAATCGACGGAGACGGTCCTTCTCCATAACATATATTATTATCCATAGAATTACGATCGAAATCAATTGGAATTTTCATGGAACACTATAAGAATTTGGTATTAAACGAAGGTTCTTAGAAGCCAAAGATTTGTAGATTTTTCTTTGTAGAATTTGCTTATTAATATTGTTAATTTGATTACTATTATTGCTTGTTAATTTGATTATTATTATTGTTTTTGTATATTTCTTTTTATTGTGATATTTGATGTTCATTATTTTGATATTTTATTTTAATTACTCTAAATGATTTTACCAACAATAGGTGTATCCTGAAAACCAAGTTAAGAGATATCCTGAGGATACCCCTTAATTTGTAGTTTTATTACATAGTCTCCATCTATTGCATACTTTATTACATAGTTAAAAATGTTATTATATTAAATATTATATTTATATTTCTACCTTTGCAAATAAATTCGTGCAACTATATACTGTCGTTATAGTAAAATCGATTTTTATCGTGATGACTTCGTCTACTCGGGACGAAACGATCCAAAGCAGTCTTCTCTTCGAATTATAGCGGCGCAGCGCAATCACCATCTACAGTCCCTGGTGGTGGACTTCGCTGTGTCAGATCAGACTTCCCCCGATAGCGGCAACTAGCAGAAGTAGGGGAGAGTCTCTATCGAACTTCGCCGTGTCGGTTCGGACCTTCACAGATAGCGGTAGCTGTAGAAGACCCCGAACTGACACGCCAAGCCAAGTGCGGCCCAGACTGCGATCGACGGCGGTGCATACTTTGACAGGTTGTATTTTTAAGATTCGTGCTAAGGGAGAACCCGCTATCCTGAGGCGTTTCAACGAACTGTATCGTTATATCGCCCCGTGATGAACGCAGATTTATTTACGAAAACATTCCATATATCCAACTCCTCTACATTAGAAAACAAACCCTTATTAGCGAGGCACTGTGCAAGCAAACCTAACCCAGCTGGCTGGCCTCACTCCCTAACTACCAAATTCACACAGATTTCCCCATCCACCAGTCTGGTTCCGGGTTCGAAGTTACTTGCTTGGCCTCTACCTATCGTATTAAACGCGACTTCGTCACTCAGAAATATCGCGGATCTGAGGCGTCCTTTACTCGGCCACCCGAGATCGGGCGGCCAACAAATCATTTCTAAAGATATCTGACGACAGGTCGAAGTCTACCCCCGCGTCTTAGGTCACATTGCGCTTCTAGACCCCCCGGCTGTTCGCCAATTGAGCAGAGGACGGTAAACCGACCAGTGACCAGTGCCCAGGGCCGTCCGAAGTCCTCTCCCCCAGATCAGCACTCGGCTTCACCAGGTTCAGTCCCTCTTCGAAGAGGATGCCGGATGGGAGTTAAGCCATGAGTCGAGCCTACCAAGATAACATATACGGTCATAAGGGACCGAACTGCGCGTCCCCATTAGACACGTTTTTACAGCTCGAAGCGCGAATCAATCGGCAGTGCGGTTGTGTAGTAACGCGGAGTGAACACACATTATTATTACTATCTATTACTCGCTATACGAGGTCAAAATCGATTGTCTACTTATCAAAATATCACACAAAATGTCAGACGGGTTAGAAAAAATCAAATTACAATATTAAAACCTCAAACTGAAATCAGTGAAACATTTTCCATTTCTATTTTACTTCGGCCCACCCAAGGTGGGACCCAAATGGCTTAAAACTTATTCCAACAAGTTTGTCATGTCACCACGATCCCGAAAATACCCATATAAGCTTCGCTTTTTCTACCTATTGAGCAGATCCTCTCCCAAGTTAAGTAAACCAGGATGCACCTGCAGCAGGACCTGCGGGACTCGGGTCGAATTTGCTGGTGGTGGTTAGGGTTACCCAGAGAGGATGCATACCAAATTTGGTGAAGATCGGTCCGCGGAAAGTCTTCGGGCATACGGACAAACAAACGTACAAACGCACAAACGAACAAACGCACAGAATGCATCAGACTATATGGCCCGTCCTACTTATTACTACGGGCGGACCAAAATCCTTTAAAATTCTATAATGTGCCTATGTCCGCAGTCATCTTGAATATGCATTCCAGTTGGGGAACCCCTGTTATCAGGGATAGAACCCTTGTGAATCACGAATAGAAGATTGTGAAACCCCTGTGCTTTGCGAATAGAAGCCACCCAAAGGAAATTTCTTCACTACTTAGTGTATACATGTCGGAAACGTGATCCAGACTACTATTCTCGTTGTATCGATCATCATCTGCTGCCGCTGGCTCTGCGTAGAAACATAACTGATATCTCACTTTTGCTACGAATTGTAAATGGCTCGATCGACTGTCCTGAATTATTCTCTAAAATATCTTTCCGAAATCCTAGCCGCGTACTCAGAAATAGGTCACTTCTTCTTATACCTAACTTTAAAACTAAATATAAGCGTAATTCGTATTTTATAAGGGTATGCGGAAATTACAATACTCTGAATACTGCCTTTGATATTAACCCCTTATATACGAATATAGCTGCTACAAAAAAATTAAAAAGGCTTAGTGTTTTTCTTATAATTTCAGCTGTCAGTAGGTTTAACTGTACTACTTTATTTATGTTTTTAATTTACGTTATTGTCAGTGGTAACTTGTGAATAGCTTCAAGTTTCAATAT
>JAOPUG010000120.1:11171639-11183165 GCA_027564375.1 Micropterix facetella
TAATCCATTTTTATTATGGATTAAAAAATCTCAAAAATGCATGTTTTTTTTTATTTTCATATTTTTTACATGAACTATATACATTAAACTTACAGTAACATCGATTTTTTCTCAAATAAAATGTTAATTTATTTTCAAAATAATATTATCTACAATTAGTAGATAATATTATCTACAATTATTATCTCTATTAATTTTCTCATACAAATGCGCCGAGCCGTCTTCGTTCGACGCCTATGTATGAGATGTTCTTATGAGATTTGGATGAGATTTGCACAAGATAATTTTACATACTGTCTGCCCAGAAAAGCTTGGTCCGGCACTGCGTGTTTGCGTGATTTTTTAGCTGCCAATTCATAGCCGCAGTGCCGCGACGACGCATGAAATGTCAAAAAGCAGCAGTTGTCGTTTCTGTTGATTCAAGTATGTGCCCACATACGCGCAGAGGCGGTGTTGCGAACGATCCGTTTGCAGATGTCCACAAGAATATTAACTGTGAAATTAACCTATAGCTAGTTACTGGCGGCTAATGCGAAGTTAATTTCTACTTGAATTAATGTATGAAATTGAAGATTATCGCAGTTGATTATCATTATGAAATAATTAAAAACGGATTTTATCTCTTACGTTATTGGCGGTGTTACGACCGTGGTAAATTTCACGAATAGATATTCGTTTTTATTATTTTGTAATGATTCTTTGGTTCACTACTACCGTATTGAACCAAAGGATCTACAGGCCCACGTAGACTAACACAAAAAGTTTCTTGCTGGAATCAGCCAGAATGGCACTGGTTTAGGGTATGGCAGTGGAACTATGACCGATGTGGACCTAAAAAAGTCCCTCCTGCGAGGAAATTACGACAGTAACAGTATGGCTCATGCTGGTGGCCTTCAATGTCAAAATGACTTGGCAACGGTTGGGGAGTTTTGCATTCCTCCTCCAATACATTGGAAAATAATGTTGTATAGCTGGACACCAAAGATGCAGAAATTTTATTTAAATACCTTTCAGAATACACGTACAGACCCCAGTAACCTCGATTTTTGGAGCTATTCAGAGGATAGTTCATGTCATCTTTGTAGCAATATTCCTTGCACAGCTAGACATATTTTGGCTGGCTGCACGGTGGCTTTAGAACAAGGGCGATATACTTACCGCCATGACAAAGTTCTTTCTGCTATTCGAGAGATAATTAGCCCCTCAGTGGCTCGTGCCAACGGGGGTTTATCAGTACCCTCCAAACCACCAATACAGTTTGTGCGGGATGGCTCTAAAAGCAAAAAACATTCCACTACAAAACCTATTTCAATAATAGAGAAAGCTTCGGAATGGATTCTGGAGGTCGATTCGGTCTCTAAATAATATCAATTCCCTGAAAGTCTTGGATGCACAGCCCTCCGCCCAGATATAACTCTTTACTCCCTAGCTCGGAAAATGGCCATTATTGTAGAATTAACTGTTCCATGGGAATTAAATATCGCAAAAAACAATGAGTACAAATTAAATAAATACCACGATGTCGCAAATGCCGTGACCCAGAACGGCTTCACTGTTCACCTTCAAGCAGTGGAAGTTGGCGCTCGTGGCCTCCCAGCCAAATCTCTATTTCACCTATTTAGGGATCTTGGTCTTTCCAGGAAAATAATTAACTCCTTCCTAAAAAAAATATCTAAAACCGCGATTTCCGCATCTCAAATTCTATGGCTTCGAAGGGGGAGTGAATGGGTGGTAACTGGTAAGGTGTTGCTCACATGTGGCAAGACAGCTGCCGTAAACCTACCACAGACGGTCGTTATCCGGAATCCACCGCTCACCCGCCAGAAGTGTAACAATATTATTATGATGAACCTGACTTTGGCCGGTAAATTACATGGCAGCTCCGTTTTTACTTACTTACTTAATGTACATTCTGTTTAAATAAATATTATGTAGAGTAAAAGATGAACCGAAAGAAAAGTAAATACGTGTCTGTCTACGTTGACAGACTGGACGAGGTACCAATACCGTCGAATCAGTTAAGAAAATCACATACTTCGGCCCATTAAGTACCAGCGACAACAACACCAGTGCAGCGGTGAAAGTACATAAATTTAGATAATAGTTGCAAGCAAATAAAATCCCGCGTCTGCTATCCCCGAGGACAAAGGCAACTCCCTACCAAGGCAATCAACAGACCAGTCTTAATTTACGCGTCAGAAACATGGACTCTCTTCAACGCGAATGAAAATGCACTAATTGTCTTGGAACCCAAAATACTCCGCAGTCGTTCGATGGCGTTTAAGAGGACGGCGTGTGAAGATGATGAACAGAGAACTGTAAAGTCTGAATGATGTTCATGTTGTGAGATTCCTGAAAATTGGAAAGCTCAGTTGTTTAGGGCATTCTTTAAGGAAAACCTAAAGGGCATCGTAAAATCGAACGACCAAAACTGCGATGGCTTGATTCTGTGGCTAAACGCTAGAAGAAGGAAACAACTAGAAAAACCAAAACGTAGAAAAACTCACTTCACACAAGGTATGATTTTAGGGTTCCGTAACAAACAGGAACCGTTATCGAGAATTCGCTCTCTTGATGTATATATTCGTCAATTTGACCAAATATCGTACAAAAATTAAAAAGATACAATGGATAACATATGAATAGTGGTCCGAAACTACCCGATTTGATTGCAGCGACAATGCCAACTGATTTTTAAAAAAAGAATTAATGACATAAATTCAAAACTGATTGACATACATTTCATTTATAATTTTGACAGCTCTAATTTTGACCGTCTTTAAAATTGGAGCAAAACACGGGTATCAAGATAGAAATTTGGACTGTAAAGAAAATGTTTATATGGCTCCTATGAGTTCGATGTTGCCATCCGTTTCTGTCGCGTGGCTTTACAAAGCTCGTGTCGCGTGCGGAGCGCGTGCTCCGCACTAATAAAGGTTCAAAATATCTAAAATCTAATGTCTACTAAAACTTCGCTAGACAAATATCTACTATTTCGTCGTATTTTCTTATCTAAGTAAAGAATACCATTTCCAAGTAAAGTCAACTCAAAATAGCCTTAGTATTTATATATTCGAAATAAAGAAAAGGAAATATTTTTAAAAATAACTCGGTATATAACTCGGCATGGATTTGAAGATTCAAAATCAAATTTATAATTACCACAATATCAAGCCGTCACTGAATGATATCGACTCTAAAAACTATTAAAAAGTGGCTCACACTGGTAATTACCTTAATATCCTTCAGAAGTCCCTCAGTGCTCCTTATTAGTCCCTCTATTGTTCAATATAATTATTTAGCATATACATGTTTTAAAAATGCAGCCTTTCTTTTGTTTTCTGACGACATGAAGATTCTTAAAGCAATAACTAATCTTGGCGATGTCTCCGGACTTGTTTCGCTTGGATATCTACTGCATAACCAATAAATTAGACCTAAATATTGCCAAATGTTCCACCATTACTTTTAGTCGTAAAAATAACCCTCTTTCCTGTTCTTATTTCCCTTATAATTCTGTCTTAAACAGGGTAACTAAGATCTAGGCGTAATACTTGATTATAAACTACTATTTTATGCTCATGTTGACTGTATTGATACTAAAGCGTCTAAAGCCCTAGGATATATTATGAGAACCAACCAACATTTCTATAATATAAAAATCATTGACATTTTCTAATGTGCATATGTCCGTAGTCATCTTAAATGTGAATCCCAGATGTGAAACCCCTGTTATGAGATGTATACATTGCCAATAGAAGCCATCCAAAGGAAAATCACTACTACTTATAGTATTAATATTCTAAACGTGATCCAGACTACTATTCTCGTTGTATCGTTCATAACCTGTTGCCGCTGGCTCTGCGTAGAAACATAGCTGATATCTCACTCTTGCTACGAATTGTAAATGGCTCCATTGACTGTCCTGAACTATTGTCCACAATATATTTCTGCATTCCTAGCCGCGCACTTAGAAATAAGTCACTTCATCTTGTACCTAGCTTTAAAACTAAATATAAGCGTAATTCGTATTTTATAAGGGTATACGAACATTTCAACACTATGAATGCTAACTTTGTTATTGGCCCCTTTTTCAGGAATATAGTTGTTATAAGGAAACAGATTGTGGGACGAATTTATGGTGTAGGCTTAGTGTTCTTTTCGTTAATTCAGCTGTATTTTTTGCTTTTACAGTACTATTTATTTCTGTCTCTCAATTTACGTTATTATCAGTGGTAACTTGTAAATAAATGCTTTCAAGTTGCAGTGTAGTTGATTACGTATTTTTTGGCTATAAGCTATCAATAAGAAAATAACATTTAAAAAATATAATAATAAACAGACTTTTGATGTCATGGAAATGGATTTTTTATTCTGCCTCGATTGGTCCTAGTTTTAAATTGATATGATGATATTTTTGCATACGCTTTTCAGCGACAACATGGCCGGTATTCCCGTTCCGTGCGCCAGCTGTCCAGTTCTGCCTGAGTTTGCGTCCCCGGATCCACCGCACAGCGGCTTCGCCAGGTTAGTCCCTCTTCGAGGAGGCTACCGGATAGGAGCTGATCCGCGAGCTGAGCCGACCAAGTTGACATAACGGCCATCATAGCCCATACTACACGGAACCGTTAAGAACCAAAGTATGGCAAGTGGCAACGTCGCGTTACTGACCAATCTGAGCATTTTAGAACGGGGTGATAATGTCTCCCGTATAGTACACTCTCCCAGACTCCCCCTACCTATAGACAAAGTCTTGCAAAATTTTCAAAAAATCGGTTGCCCGTGAACAAACTATTGGTTAAGTATCTAATATTGTTTAAGTAAAAAATAGTAAGCAAGTTCATACTTAACGAATTATTATTATTGTTATAATTATAATTATTTAATTGTTGTAAACGTCAACAAATTAGGCATCTGTGCCATAAAGAATACTGTTAATACTGTGTACCCAAAGATTAACCCCATTTAATTCATTTTTAACATGATTGGGCTAGATAGCTTAGCTCGGCGGAGTTCGTCTCTGATTGATGCATCTGTAAATTGTTATAATAGGCCAAATAGGCAATCCTGCAATACCGAAAAAAAATGTTAGTTTGTGACCAGAGGGCAAGGAGGCAAGGAATATTGGACCTGAAGTCAATAGAAACAACCCACGGGAAAAATTCACCCCCAAAGGTATACCTAACGCTACTGAATCAACTATTAGAACAGACCAGTTAGATGGATATTTCCATAACGCTTGTCCATATTTTATTATGAGCATAGCTACTATTATTTTTTGTTTGTTTTTACTATTGTTTTAATTTTGTTTTCTTTTTTTTGTGTTTAGTCCGATCTTATCTAACATCTAGAAAATTTATTTCCCTAATATAAATAAATGCAGTACATTTTTATAACCTCGATTCAGTAGCTATACATGCAATATAGACTTAGACAACCCAATATTATTTTTGTTTTGTGGACCTCAAAACTTTACACAGATGGCGCTATACAATGTAGATGGCGCTGTAGTCGCTTAAAGACGCCATGAGACTCGTTCGAATTTAAAACATGGGATGAAAATGGCTCAGACGGATGCGCTAACTCTGGTCTCCTTTCATAACGAATAAATCTTTCGCCTTTTACTAAAGATTTCCGTGGAAGGGGACACTCAAATGAGTCTTCAGTAATTTTTTGTTGCGCCCGGCTCTAGCCGGGTCGTATAAAATTAATGCGGGTGATTATGTCGCGGATTTTCATTTCTCCGTTTCTGATATATTGGAGTTTCGTTAGATAAACCGTTTGTTTATTTAAGGATTAGCTTTTTCTCGTAACTAATTCCATAAACTTGGGCTATTAGATGTAAGAATTACTGAATTGAAAGTATAAAATAATCAAATCCTAAGTTACCTAGTGGAAAAGAATATGATGAACTTTGAATAGCCTGAAATACTAATACCAAAGAATTTTATTATATTGAATTTAATTCATAAATAAACCATACTATACCTACTTATTGGCATTTTCCAATATATTTCTTACGAAAGCCAATTTGAAATTTTTAAAATATCAGCCGTTTCTTATAACGAAAAGTAATGTATTTATACTTTGCCAAAAAATACATTGTGTTACACAAAATATGTAAGTAAATAGGGAAAGTTGCTTTAAACAAGTTTAGAATTCGAGTTTGCACCGGATCTTTGCGTTTAGACGACTCAATATTATTTTTGTTTTGTGGACTTTAAAACTTTATAGGTTGTAGTTATTGGTGAACTGCGACGGTTTGATTGATTTCGTTTAAATCTAAAATTTTGAACCAAAGTTTTAAAACAAATATCAATAACTCATTTTTTAGTCCTGTAGTATTAATGCAGTCGTGTAGGCCAAATGAACTAAGATTTATTTTTTCAAATATATTTTTTGCAATTATTTGGAATCGTTAGAAAATTATATTGCGGATTGTTGGGGCTCCTCTCTTCTAGGAAGCCTAGCCTCCAACCGGGGCTAGGCGCCGGGGCTCTAGCCCCGGTTGCCCCCCCCCCCTAAATGCGGCCCTGGGTATATATGTTAAGGTATTTTCTTTACTTTAAATTGGCTACCTCTGGAACTTCAGTTAAATAGCCGTACCAATAATTTAACCAGCGACGTTTTCCTTACCAGGAAATATTACAATGTTTACTTCAGTAATATTCGCCTTCTTATATCTGCATTATTATTCCTTAAGCCATATATCTTGATTCAAAATTATCATAAATTTTAAAATGATTGATATACAATGAATTATTTGAAAATCCAAACTGAAAATTGTAATTATTATAGTTGTTAAAGGCCAAGTAAATCAAAGGTAGAAAACAAAAGAGTTTGAAAATCGAATGCAAATAAATCATCGCATCTTGTATATAACCAATAGCTAAAACAGCGAAGCATTGTATGTCGCTTCATCAAGACGAAATTTGACATAGTATGTGATACCGTGTATCAACCAGATTTTTTGTTAAGCGGAAGCTGTCATCGCGCAATGATCGCCGTCTCGCGTCGTTTCACTCCCTGATCATCGATCATCTGGGTGGCGCCTGCGACTGCGCCCCTGTAAAATCTGCATGTGTGGTTTCCGCCAGAGATATCGCTCAAGCGCCGCGCCACACATTCCTATTCAGGAAACCCACTGTAGTTCACCCTACTAATTCAGGCACACCCTAATGACCGATAATAGGAAAAACAACAAACATTAACTTAAAAATAACTGTTATGAAGTGAGTACGTCTAGAAGTTCACGCAAGAAACTATCAAAAATCTTGACGTAACGTTTGCATGACGATTAATAACAGGAAAAGTAGCGATATACATCGGCAACATTGGCCCGTTCCGTGATTGGTAATTCCTGACTTGTCCCAAATGGCTTAACATCTATTACAACAAGTTTCTATCATCACCACGATTCAACGGTCAGATGCTTCTTCAGGCAAATTGAACCAGAATATACCTGTATCAGCACCCAAATAGCTTAAAACTAACAAGTTTCTCTTGTCACCACAATAGTGCCAACAAGTTTCTCTCATAACCACAATTCAAAAATTACCCATATACGCTATGCTTGCTCTACCTATTGGTCAGGTCGTCGGCCAGACAAAGTAAACCAGAATACACCTGCAGCAGCACCCACATGGCTTTAAACCTATTCCAACAAGTTTCTCTCGTCACCACAATTCCAAAAAATACTCATATACGCTAGGATTGGTCTACCTATTGCCATTGATTTTCTACTAGTGTTATAAAATCTATGTATTGGTCAGATCCTCCTCCAGACCAAGTAAAGCAGGGTATACATGCAGCATCACCCAAATAGCTTAAAACATATTCCAACAAGTTTATCTCGTCACCAGGATTCTAAAAATACCCATATATGCTATGCTTGCTCTACCTATTGATCAGATCCTCCTCCAGGTCAAGTAAACCAGAATGCACCTGTAGCAGCATCAACGGGACTCGGATCGAATTTGTTGCCACCTGTGCTTAAGGTCACCCAGGGAGACCAAATATAGTTAAGGGGACAATGTATTTAAATTTCGACGATTACATTTTTTGGCAATTTTTGAACCATCGTAATTTTTGTAGTGAACTAACTGATGATGTTAGCCAACTCAAAAAATATAATATCTGAGGGAACCTTTCTTAAGTACATAGCAATTTAAAATTTTTCAAAATGGATTGAAAATTTGAAAAATAATCTGGGAGCTATACAGGAAATTTTCATTTTAGATTATTTTTTGAACCCATAATTCACATTATACAGCACGAACAAGAAACTCAAAAAAAAGTAAGGCATTTTAACAATAGTCATAAATAACATGACTATAGCGGTATTTAAAAAAAATACATTTTTCTCAATATTTTTTTATATAAAAGTACAAGTTTATTCCATATTCACTAACAAAAATTACTTATTATTTCATATTTTTAATTTTTGATATTTTTTACATAAACTATATACTAATAAACTTGCAGTACCGTCTATTTTTTTTGTCAAATAAAATTTTAGTGTATTTTAAAACTAATATTTTCTACAGAACGTTTCTATAAATTATCACATACAAATGCGCCAAGTTGTCATCGTTCGGCGAATTTGTATGAGATGTTGGTATGAGATTATTTTACATACAACGTCGCCTTAAAATCGGACAACAGGAAGTCTTCGAACACGCACTACATGCATCAAACTATATGGCCCGTCCTAAGTAATACTACTGACGGGCCTACAAACTTGTGATGCCGATTATCATCGGAAACATTTAGTTTAGGTTATGGTGTACTATATACTAAATTTTAATGCACGTAACATGCCACAGATGGCGCTATATAATGTGGATAGAGCTATACAAGACCAGGAAGTCTTGTACGACCTCCCCTCAGACCACCTCCCAGTACTGCTCGAGATAGACACCGCCACCACCCAACAAACCTTGCCACAAAGAGTCAAGTGGCATGTGGACTGGGAAAAGTTCAGGAAGTCTCTCGCTAAACCCCCCATCCCAAATAACTCCCCGGCTACACCCGCGGAAGCCGAAGATAGGATCTCAGCCCTCCAAACGAGCATCAAACTCGCCCTGGCAAATTGCTCAAAAATAATCCCCGTCCGAGCATGCCGCCCCAAAATCTCGGCCCCGCTCAAACAAAAACTCAGGGAAACTAGACGTCTCAAAAAATTCTGGATAGAAACTAGGTGCCCGGCGGCCAAACTTAAACTTAACATAGCGACCGCCGAGCTGCACGATGCAATCCAAACCCACAAGGCGGAGGACTGGGAAGCCTTTCTGGACTCGATAGCAGAGGATATGCCTTCGGTCTACAGGCTCAATAAGAAACTACTCGGTACCCCGGAGCCCGTCCGTCCTCTATTCAACGAGAACGGCGAGTTGCGGTACACGGCGGAAGACAGGGCCAAGCTGCTCGCGGACCACCTGGAGCGGACCTTCAAGCCCAACAGGCGCGAGGACCCCGAGCACTCTAGGATGGTGCGCGAATACCTGGCGAACCCCTGCCCGACACCGGTACAACGACCCGCCGAGACGGAACGCGGTGCGGATACCGAGGAGGTTACATTAGATAACGCACCCCCGGTCGAAACCGGACTGCCGAGCCAGATCGTCTCCCCGATCACTCCGTCTGAAATCAGAAGACACCTCAGCAGGGTCAAAATTAAGAAGGCCCCAGGTCCCGACGAAATCCCGGGATCGGCGCTCCGAAACCTGCCTAACGCTATATTACCGGCCATGGCCAGCCTGCTTAACGGGTGCATTAGACTCGGCCACTTTCCGGCGGCGTGGAAAACGGCGCGCGTAATCATGCTCCCGAAACCGGCAAAGGACCTTCGACAGCCGAGTAGCTACCGTCCCATCTCCCTGCTACCGCTTCTCGGTAAATTGTTCGAAAGATGCACACTGGAGCGTATCAAACCCCATCTCCCGATACGCCCAGAACAATTCGGATTCCGACAGGGCCACTCTACCACACTCCAATTAGTCAGAGTGGTCCATCACCTCACGTCGGCTAAAAACAAGAAACAGCACACCGCAGCCGTTTTCCTCGACGTCGAGAAAGCCTTCGACAGGGTTTGGCACGAAGGACTCAATTACAAACTAGCCACCCAGACCAGCGTACCGCGACAAATTACCGCACTGGTAGCCTCCTTCCTAGCCGGAAGAGAATTCTTCGTCTCGGTGGAGAACGCGCGTTCCACTGCGCGTCCCATCGGGGCGGGAGTTCCGCAAGGAAGCTGCCTGTCCCCGTCGCTGTACGCTGTGTACACTAACGATATACCCGTAGGCCCCGAAGCAGAACTGGCCCTCTTCGCTGACGACGCCATGTTTATGGTCGACTCCATAAACCTTCGCTTCGCCATCGTTAAGCTCCAGAGGACTCTGGACCTTCTTCCCGACTGGCTGAACAAGTGGAGAATAGCCGTAAACGCGAAAAAATCTGAAGCTATAGTAACCGGTTCCATCAAGCGGTATCCCAAAAACCTAAATTTAAAGCTCGACGGAGAACCGATCCCGTGGAAGACGTCGGTAAAATACCTGGGTATCCACATAGATAGGCAGCTTACATTTAACTCGCAAGCCAAGAAAGCCCTTGCGGCGGCAAGGTCGGCCAAAGGGGCCCTCCAACCCGTCTTGAGGGCTCAACAGATCCCCATTAAAACGCGGGTGAATTTCCTTAAGACGTACGTGCGGGCGCGACTGACGTATGCAGCGCCCGCATGGTACCAGGCCATCAGCAAGACAAATAGAGACGCGTTGCAAAGCATCATGGACAGCGGACTGCGAACCATAGTAGCCGCCCCGTGGTGCGTTCGCAACACGACACTAAGAAAGGACTTATTCAATGACGAGACGGTAGAGGACTTCGTTAAACGACTGTCCAAAAACCTGTTTGAGCGGGCCGACTCTTCCCCCCACCCCCACCTCAGAGGAATCGCCCCACTCCACTCGAGACCCCCGGAAGGATGTTTACCGCTCCCGCGGAGCCTACTAGAGGACGAAACCAACAACTTTTAAGTGTAAACATTAACCCTCTTCTCCACATGAGGCTTTCAGGTCCGCCAGCCAACGGGAGGAAGAGGGGAACGACCGCAGCCGTACTACTACAACGATTCCGGACACGGACTTAATCCGTACCCTTGATTGCTTTGCATTAATTATATAAATGTAAATGTAAACGTAACAACGACTCCCATTGAACCCAAAAATAAAAAAATCGGACTTCTTCCGTACCCCCTTGCTGCCTAAAACGTAAAAGTAGAATCAAGTAATTGCTTTGCTTCAATATACAAAAATTGTTTAAATGTAAATGTAAATGTAAAATCAATGCCCGCCCTTTCAAATATCTCCCTTTTGTAAAGGGTCAATAGAATAGAAAGCGAGAGGAAAAAGAATATATCTATAAAAAATAAAAATAAAAATAAAATATACATATATATATATTCATATTATACAGTAAAATAGATACCTCTCTGAAGAAAGAAGAAGACGACATCATCTGAAGAAGGCT
>JAOPUG010000120.1:11343456-11355045 GCA_027564375.1 Micropterix facetella
ATGATTTGGATCAATAAGGGAGATATTAGAGTCCTTATAGACCAATTTGGGGTCATATGTAGTGAATTTTGTGTCTACATACTTCTAGAATAACCGTATGTAATACTGAGATACAGTTGAAGATCATCAATTGCTGCGGGCATGCGACTTTAGACGACAACAATTTTCTGATCTAGTTCCGCCACGAACTCTGCAGAATCAGTCTTGCACCTTAGATAAAGTGGAGAGGTATCAATGCTAGGGGCGAACCTGCTATCCCAGGGAGTTATGATGACTTGTCGTCTTGTCTCCTGTGGGATTAATTTAAAGACTTTGACATACACAATTCCACAATCAAACTATGCCAACAGCGAAAATAAGCCCAACGCCTTACATCCTCGCAGTCTTTACTACCCGATTTGGATGGATTATTCCATCCTCCAGTCTGGTCATAGATTTGAGGTCACTTGCGCGGCCTCTACTTGATGTTAGCAGTAATTCATAACTCGAATTTATTATAGATCCGTGATGCCTTTTGTCCATCGATTTCACTCGGGATACGGTGGCCGGGATCCGGTAGACAGGGCACCACAGCAATGAATTCGCCAGGGAAAATGGATGTTTCTGATGACAGTTCAAAGTGCTGCCCAATATTGAGATTTTGCACTGCTCAAATATTGTGACTCACATTTTTGGACCCTGAAGAAAGACTGTCAAACTAGCCCTGGGTCAATGATACTTCACTTTTTGGCCCGTCCGTAGTATTATGTAGGACAGGCCACATAGTCTGGTGCATGCTGTGCCTTTGTTTGTTTGTCCGACCAAAGACTTCCCGTGGTCCGATCTTGACCAAATTTGGTATGCAGCCTCCCTGGGCGAACTTAAGCAAGACCAGGTGGCAGCAAATTCGATCTGAGTCACGCAAATGCTGCTGCAGGTGCATCCTGGTTTACTTGGCATGGAGGAGGATCTGACCAATAGGTAGAGCAACCATAGCTTATATGAATATTTTTGGAATTGTGGTGACGAGAGAAACTTATTGGAATAGGTTTTAAGCCAATTTGGAAAGTCAGGGGTTACCAATCATGGAATGGGCCAAAGTTGCCAATGTATATCCCTACTTTTCCTGTTATTAATATGGTAATTGTTTGTGGCAATGCGAAGTGAGACATAACACTTACTTTAGACCAATCCAGTGAAGGCAAATCGACCAGCGTGCGAATATTGATAGTAGTGCCATCAAAGATAGCAACAGCATTCGGATTACAGCTATGGTCTACTATGGAGCCAGCTAAATAAATACCGGTGCCAACTGTTAACATTTCTGGGTCCAAAATCGTAAAGCTATTTATGCACATCTGAAAATAAAACAATATTAAATCATGAATCCTCTTCTTCTTTTCAGTATATTTGTGTCCACTGCTAGACATAATTATGCCTCCTCCTTGCTGCCGTCATAACAAAAAGGGCTGACCACATAATTATAATAGAGAAAAAACATCTTAAAGTTGTGATAACTGTAAAGGTTTGCGATATCGAAATTTTAAAAAATATATTAACTTGAACAGTGTGCATCCCAGGACGGTCGCTAAATAAGCCAGACATACGTTTACCCAAGTAAGTACAAACTACCCTCTTTCCCGAGTTTTTGCTGACAACACCAAGTTTCTCACCGACCCAATCATCACAGATGGATCCATAGCGCAAGCTTGAAAGTCATTCAGAACTGGACAAAAAACTGATTACTGAATCTGAATAGTGACAAATGTACTGTGTTGCATTAGAGAAAGAATAATCTGACGAGTTACTTCCTTAGTCAAACGCCAGCGAAACCGGTTACAAAGAGAACGGTACACCTGCCACCATGACAAAGTCCTTGGCATTATTTGCAAGGTAATTAGCCTCTCAGTGGCTCATACCAATAATTCTTCCTTTCAAACCACACAATTCGTGAACGGAGACAGCTTAAAAGGCACATTTCTCAATAATCGAGAAAGCTTCAGACTGGATTTTGTAGGTTGACTCGGTCTCTAAGCAGTATCAAGAAAAAGCTCTGTTTCACCTTTTTAAAGATCATGGTCACCCTTGGTAGAAAAATATCTAAAATTGCAATTTCCGCATCTCAAATCTTATAGCTTCGGAGAGGAGTGAATAGGTTGTCATGTATACACTTGCATGCGACAAGACAACTGAGCGAACCTTACCGAATTGATAACATAGGTTCATAAAACGCTGACTCTTGTAACCTGTCATATATTTGCCAATTGTTTAATATTTTTAAAGTGTGGATGAGAATAAATAAATGATGTTACCCTTCCATAGATACCCATTAACTCAGCCGAGTTAGGAATTGTGATGCCGGTCAGAAACTCAAAGAGAACCATACAGAGCGAAGTGAAATGCTCCATCCTTTTCTTGTCCACTTTTATGTCTGAGTAATCTGAAAGACATGCAATTGTTTAACAGGTTAGCTACTAACCAAATTTTGCAATCTTCACCACAAATTTAAATAGTATAAAGTGTTTGTTTACTATTACATGTGCCTATTATTCACTATTATAAAGTATTTTAAACATTTTGGGGAGTTATAAGTAAAATTAAAAAATGTCATTAATCGGCGGTGTCAACACTTTCACAAAATATTGTATATTTCATTGACCATGCTGACTGCCGCCGTCTATAGGCAATAAATCTTGCTCGGCCGTTTTATGGTCCGTTACTTAAAAATGTATTAGATAAGGATTAAATGGTGTTTTTTTCTTTAAAAAAAAGGAGTTAAGACAAGTTTATTTTAATTATGCTTGTATTTTCTAACCTCCAGTTTAACTACGACGAGAGAAGAAAGAGGAGGTAAGACTTCATTAGCTGTGTCTTACAGGCATAATACATTAACATAATGACTGCATTTACATATATGGGAAAGTCAAGCTAGGTTATGGGCATATTATGTGATTACAATGTTCCAGCAAGCAGAGGAATAATAGCACTAAAGGACGCACGACCAACAAAAATCATAGCGACAACCCTTCCGCTCTACGCACACACATATTCCCAAAGCGATCACTTATATAATTCCGGCCGAGTGTCTGCGGTGTGACCAACAACTTTAACGGGTGATCATCAAGTGACAAAAGAAGATGACTGTTATTAGGCATAATTCTGAAGAAAAATAAACAGTTGTATTTATTTATCTATTTGCTATTTGAACCTCAAAATATATTCGGATATTCAAATGATATTCTATTGTGTCCGGATCGGAAAGGCAATGCGAAAATTAGTGAGCACCAAAGTAGCGATGAAGCAGTGAATCACTGCTGCATCGCGAGAAGCCATTTGCATATGTACGGCGATTTTGGGCAAATGTAGGGCAATTAATGGCGAAATGATGCATGCACAATTCCGAATTTATAGAGATAGCGAACTAAAACTATGTCCACACTGCGCATTTTTTTCTAGGGCATGCGTCATAGCACAGTTAACAGCGCCCATAAAGCATGACACATGCGATATGTCGTTAAATGCGTAACTCACACTGCGAAACATGTTCTCCCGTCGCCGGTGGATTTATGTGCCAAGATGGCGGACGAAGAAAAACCAAGTACATTGAAGTTTATCGAAGACTACATAAGTTTTCCACAACTTTGGGACCAAAATAATAGACTTTACACAAATAAAATCAAGAGAAATGATGTTTTATAAGTTTTGGGCATTAAATATAATATGGAAAGTGATGGAGTTAAAATAAGCTAAAAAGTCTTCACTCATATTTTTCCAAAGAAAACCAGAAGGTCAAAAGAGCAGCGCCGGAACCGATGAGATATATCATTCTCCGCAGTTCTCCAATGGCGTCGAAAGTTGAATGACGTATTCAATTATTGAATGCGCAAAAGGAAAATTAAACAGAAAGATGACGACGAAAGTTGAAGATAAAAGGGCAGAGTGTGGACATAGCTTAAGGCATATACGTGGCATCCTAGCTTCATGCATTAGCAAGATAGTCTGCCTCTAAGGTATGCGTACAACTATATTTCTATTTCTCCCTTTATCGCACACCACATCTTACCTTTCGTTTGTATCTGTTACCGCAATAGCCTTTAGAATCTTACATGTGTAAGCTATCTCGATTTAATCAGTTGGTTGCTATCTGTTAATTTTTATATTTTTAAGGCAAGGAAAAAGCTGACGAAATTTCTAAGGCAAAGGGAATGTTATACGGTCCTGAACCATGATGCCTGGCAAACCTGATGATCAACAACCTATGTTTAGAACGATTCTTCAACCATTGAACAACACGCTAGGCTTAAATCATTCTAAAGCGCTAATCAAAGCTTACGACCGTAAGACTGCCCACAAGGCTTTGGCGCTAAATAGGAACAATTTACGCATGACGGTGAGGGCGCTCACGGGGCATTGTGGCCTGAACAGACAGATGTTCAACCTCAAGCTCCGGGACACTAGAGTGTGCAGGTTCTGCCAAACTGCAGACTAAGCTCCCATGCACCTCGTGTGCAAATGTGACCCACAAATGCATGAAAGTAACACCCACCTGGGTGGCTACTATTTCTGAGCTGAAGAGGTAAAACAATCCAGCGCCAAAAGCTTACTGCAGTTCTTAAACGATGCGAAGCTTAGCACGGGCAGAACTATAATAGGTGGCGATCACAATAGACCAGAAATGGTCGCAGTGATACAAGGATCAGTAAACCTTGAAACAGCCCCACAGAAAATAAAAAATCGTTCATTACTTACTGAGTTATCGTATCATGAAATCTATCATAATTTCGTTACATCGTAAATTTTGACCTAGCTACCGAATGGATTTTTATAGATGTTTTCACTTCAAACATGTGTGTGCGATAACATACAGTAAAAAATATTGCACTTCACCCCCGCCCCCCTCGAGGGGGACCAAGTCTTACAATCCTGCAAGGTTTTGTTATTATGCACGATAACTCGAGCAAACTACGACTGATTTCAAAAAATCTTTCGCCAATCGATAGGTATGGCCGATCCGCAGAGACCAGTTGATTTTGCGGTATGTACGACCTATAGTTCTTTTATTTCAAGTCAGTTAAATTTACGGCCGCCGCCTCTCTGCCAAAACAGCAAACCGAATGTATTAGGGAACTATATGGCTATAAGAGGTCTCATTGTATTTTGAACCTATTTTGTAAAATATTAAAATTTCGCCATCTATTGAGTATCACCACAAGCTTTACATAGCTTCGGCTCACCGCCGTAAAGCGAGCCCCGCGCTTCTTGCATCATCACATGAGCACCGAATACCGACATGACAGAAACCAAGCAGTTTTAAATATTGGCCGAAGTTTGATAACCCCTTGCGTTTTCCTCCTGCCAGTTTTACAGTTGAAATCATTCCATAACATTTATATACATAGGTACAAGCTGCTATTAACATGCGAATGCTAGTTAACATAATACTTACGTGACATTAGATCTCTCCACATTCGAAAGTTGTTCTGTGTGTAGAAACCTCTCCGCGAATGGCCGTCTCCTTTGCCAAGTAAGTTTATTATCTTTGCCATTAGCCTCGCCGAATCAGGGATCACCTTTGGGGATATTTTTTTGAGAAAAGGACATTCCCACTGCAACCACAAGACATAACCTATAACAACTTCAATGCCAAGCGTGCGCATGTGCGGGCCATGCATGCCAACACATGCGTGACCCCCAATGTCTTTTGTATGACTCACTGAAAGTTTGACATATTCATTTTAAAAGTTTTTTATTTGTGTGTATTTTAACAAGGTTTTGGGTACTCAAGGAATGTTTTGTTTTATAAGGAGCAATCACTATCTATCGTAGTTTATTGGTATTGTGATTATGAGAATCGGATCTTACTGCGGTAAGATCATTCTCTCCATGATGACAAAAATGTAACTTGACAGAAATATTGAAAGTTTCACTTTTATAAGCAGTAAGTTTCATTTCTTATTTTTGTCATGGCTGAAATTATTTTATTATTTACGTAAGTAGGAAATACCATAATTCAATTACTTGTAGCACTAAAAAATAAGCATTTTTTATGAGATTAATGGTTTTGTAATGTGCAAATTAGTACCAAAAATCATATTAATATCGTCACCCATTGTATTTAACTTAGCCGATTCCTAGATTTTATTTTTTCCTTTTATTTCCTTAATTTATTTTTTCCAAAGTTCAAGGAGGCGAGGCAAGACAGGTGTGCCTTTAGTTACAAAATAGCATATCTATCATCTGTATGTAGCATTTTGATTGATTGGTCCCACCTTGTGCTCGAGCCAAGCATCTTTTTGGCACACGCGACCACAGTAATGTACGAATTGGCAGACTGAACATTTTAATACTTTCCCTCTGAAAAAAAAAAAAAATTAGACAGTTGACACACAAAATATTATGACACAAAATATAATGTAGCATGGTTCAACATTGGTCACGAAATAAGGTCAAATTCTGGTCTCCTAATAGATGGCATTTTTGGCAAGCAATCCAATGATGCAGGACTTTCTCTAACTGTTAAGCGCAGGCAAAAGTGCAGAAGAGAATAATTCAATAGTAACATTTCGCTATTTGCTGGAGATCATATATCACAATAATCATATAAAAAATACTTTTTCTTCAAATTTATTGATACTATCTAGTAAATAAGTCCGTTTCGACAGCGCGGCCAAAATGCTTAATAAATATATTAAAATATAGCAAAAATTTGTAACCGTTTATGTCCGACAAGAAAAATTTGTAAAACCAAAAATAATGAAGTTACAGCGCTTCGACTTGGCTGCGCCGTCGAAATGCTTGCTAAAACTGTCGGAGGCCTAATTTCTGTATACATACACGCTCTGGATACAAACTTAGCTATCTAACAGAAACTCAAAGTTATAGTATATGTCTCTATTCCCCATTAGAGCAAATGTTACTTATCACTTGTCAGAAATAACAGACATTACTCATTCGGACAAAAAGACATTCTGACAAATACTCCACGAAAATGTAAATATGAGTTTTTGAATGGCTTGGGAGTCATATTTTATATATGTCTATTCCCCATTAGAACGAATGTTATTTATTGCTTGTCAAAAATAACAAACATTACTCATTCAGACAAAAAGACATTCCGACAAACACTCCATGGGTCCTATTATAAAAAATGTAAACATAACTTTTTGAATGGCTTGGGAGAAATGTTTTATATATGTCGGTATTCCCCATTAAAACGAATGTTACTTATCACTTGTCAAAAATAACAAACATTACTCATTCAGATAGACATTCTGATAAATATTCCATGGGCTCCCAATATAAAAAAATGTAAATAAGAGTTTTTCAATGGCTTGGGAGCCATTTTATACAAACACGTTGCCTGAGTGCTTTATAATCGCAGAGGCATCCGCACTGGTTAGAGGTTAAGACTAGTTTTAAAAATGTACTTAAATCTGTATCGTAAAACTTACTTGTATCGCGGTTGTTTGACATTATATAATAATATAAAACGAATTTACCGCATGAAGTTTATAACACCCAACGTTTCGGCGATGTTTACCCTGGACAACAGCGGTTGCAACATCGCCGAAACGTTGAGTGTTACAAATTTGTTTTATCTTATTATATAATATACTTAAAATATTTAAAAGTACTTAAAATTATGAAGGATATAAAGAATAGTGGACAAATTCAACAAACAATGAGAAAGAAAATCAATTAGATCAAAAACTCGATGGCGAGATGGTTAGAAGTCAACACATCTGCGTGCGCTGTCAACGAGGCTATGATTGCAGGCACTATTATGTAGTCTGGTTTACCAAGATATATGGATCAATAGAAAGTGACTATCCCTTCCAATCACACTTAGTACATTCTCCAATCTTCAAATTAACTATAGATACATTGAACCGCCGAGGAATTCTTCTTACCTGAGCACTTTTAATATTTTTACACTATTTATTGCCAAAAAAAATTGTTAAAAAGTGTATTTTTTTTAAAAATAAAGTTTTATACATTTATCTTGTAACTGAAATGCTTTACAACCCCTGTCCTTTACAATGTTTTACTTCTTTCTTTGAAACCTATCAAATGTATGTGGATTTTGAAGGCGGCATCAAACTCAAGCTCAGTACGAAATGCCCATTCTCCTTAAAAAAACAATTAGAGTAAATTGCTGGACAGTTTGTAGTTCATTAGGAAATTCATCACGGCGAAGCACCACCATAGCACGGTTGCGACGACAACGAATGTATATCGGCCGATACCATAATAAAATTCCCAAAAAGTGGCCAGCCAACGGAATGTCCACTTTATCGCAAGTTTTGTAAGAAATTCCCATACAACAAATAAAAAACACACAACACATTCCCATACAACAAACGCACGACACACAACAAATAAAAAATCTATGTGAAATAATTTTGAAGAGGTGACAGTTAAAGAGTTTAAGATGAAGATGAAGAGAATCAGCTGCCTGAACCGAACATTTCAGAGGCATATGAGGTGTTTGAAACAATTAAAGCATTTTTGTATTTGCATAAAGCTAGTGAGTATTTGCATAAAGTTAATGACAAAATAAACTGTTTCTTTTGTTTTTCACTAATACTCTACGATCCTGCCCTCCAATCCAGCAAAAGACATTGTTTGTACTATTATATCGTTTCAAACCATACACTACCGCAGATTTTTTTGCTTTCTTGGTAGTTTTCTGTATAATAGAATAAAGTTCTCTTTATGCATTTACCCAATGAACCAAGTGAAATGTAAAAAAACAGTACAAGACTGGCTAAAAGGCAAATCATATAAAGATACAGAAAACCTATGATTAGTCGTTAAATAACAAGGCAGAATTTAAACTAGAGAATAAGTAAAACTGTACTGTAAAGCTCTTTTATTGTTATTCCACATATTCTTTTATTTAAGCACCAACCCACAACCAACATTAAAGTTATTTTTTTGTTAGTTTAGGTATCCCCCTTGATTACAGAACTACAAACCTTAATTTATATTCTAACTTAGCAATCAATAATTAATTACCTTGCATTTTTTTGTATTTGGCAATATATATTTGTTACTATTAGGTATATAAGCGTATTAGGGCTAAGATTTTATGCAGAAATAAATTTATCTTATCTTATCTTATACAGCTACTGTAATTACTGTTTTTATAAAGATCCAACTTATTAAGGATACGGCAGAAAAATGAGGATAAATAAATTGTTGTGGAAACAGCAGAAAAATATATGCCGGGGGTGAGATGTAATGGACCTCGCAGACAAGGAAACTAAATTAAATTGGGATTAAAACTCATTTTCGGGCAGGAATCCGGCAGCAAATGTGAAAAGTTAGGTTTGAAAAATATTAGAAAAAATGCAGCAGCACTAATTCATTGAGATTGGATTTTTTCAAAATCCCAAAAAAAATAATGTAAATACGGCTTTTCCGAAGACCATCAGGGATCAGCCGAATTAGACCCTCGCGGTCGTGTCACTGTTACTTGTATCTCTGTTGTGAAATTTTGAAATTAGAAACTGCACTAAAGGTTTCACTTAACATGTTACTTTTTAAGAGTTGTTTTAAAATCGCCTGTTCCACTGCCCCACCATTTACTTACTTGGCAAGACAGTAGTCGCAACGTTGTCCCTTCTCCCTCGATGACAGAACAAATGCAAAAGGTTTTTCGGACAGAATGGTCGTCCCCGCCTTGATAGGGCCCGACTCCAACATCCTCAGACCATTAGAGCTTAACATTTTTATTTATAAATAATAATTTATCACAGTTTGAGTACGGCGTTGCGCAACAGTAGTTTGGAAAATCTGAAAAGAATGATTTGTATTATTATCAGTTATTATCTATCCAAATCTGTTTTCAAATACTCGCAAAGCTGTCCTGGAAATGTTGAAATGGAAAGGAAGGGTTGTCAATATTAAAGGAGAAAACATCTTGAATCTCAGTTTTGCAGACAATATCGCTATTATGGTAGAGACGCTGGAGACTTTAGCAGTCGGGCATGTACATGTTATACGCTCAGCCGACTAATTATATGTATATATTCTGCAATGCGTAGAGTCGTCGACTATTCTTAGTGTTAGTGTTCTTAGTATTCATATGCTTTTTATCGGAGTACCTAGTGAGCAAGCCCACTGTCTTCTATGACTTATTAACTTTAGCACAGTATAGACAGTAGCTTCTCTTAGAACAAAATTGAAAATAAAGCGAGCGACGTCATGAGTCGTAAGGGCCACCACAAATCGTAATACGATAACTAGACAATTGTACTACAGGAGCCATCATGCCTTTGAACGAAATACACAAAGACAGAAGTCTCAAGTGTTCGTCATATGACCGCCACACCCCCAGAAAAAAGTAAAATACACAGCGCAGAAACGTTCACTTTCCACAACCCTGAGTTGCGTAATGGCAAACACAGGTGTTTGTTGTTAGGGGCACCTCTGCTCACTTCCCTGGCACCCAATCTCTCTGTATACGGTGACCAGTAAGGGTTTCTTTGGTTGCCTCAGGTTTGTTCCTCTCCACTCGGGCTTTATCCACTCTTTGGCTCTGTTGCACTATGTGGTCCTTGTGAACTCCTCCATCAGTGTCAATGTGGGCTCTGGCACAATTAGTGGTAACGATGATCCCTGCATTGCTATTCTATCAGCTTCACCCGTGTGAGGTTTTTCATTAGATTAGATTCAGTTCCATGGGAATTAAAATTTCAAATTGAATAAATACCATGATCTTGCAAATGCCATCACCAGGACAGATTTCACTGTTCTGGAAATTGGCCCCCAAGGCCTGCCAGCCGATCATTTCTGTTTCATCTCTTTAAATATCGAATATAGACAGGAAAATAATCAATTCATTCCTAGAAAAAGATCTAACATTGTGATTTTAGCATTTCAAATCGTATGACAGAAGAGGGAGTAAATGAGTGGTAATGAGAGTGCTCGCGTGGGGCAAGATAGCAGTGATAGGAGGAATGCAAAAGTCCCCAACTGTTTTCCAGTCATTCTGGTATTGAAAGCCAACAGTATGAGCCATACTGTTGCTGTATGGCTATATAATAATTATTTATGACAGTCGTAACGGTTTCCTAAACTAGTTATGCTGTATCTTAACCTTTTGGCCGCCACCGTTGTAATAAATCAACACTGTCGATAACGTATGGAGCGCCGCTGTTGACTATAGTCAACAGCACTTTGGGTGCATTTTTTTAACAAACGCTGTACTTAAGGCATTAATATTTATTGAAAATAGTATCTGTGTACGTTTATAATGCTAGACTTAACGGGATGTCCGAGGAAATGAAGCCATTATTTCACAAAAAAAGGCAAACTAAACGCGGGCAGGTATAGCGGTTGGTGAGTAACGGGCCGTAATACAGGTGCCGCTGTTGACTTAATACAACAGGCTAGGGCGGTATTTCTCTGTAAAATATTGATTGGTCAGTCTGTTTCAACTGTCAAATATTATGTCACTCTCGGCTGATTTAATTGGTTTCGAATTGAAGGCATTTGATTAAATCACCGATATGTCCCCAACCACAAATATTTCCAGAGAAAATCGATTTTTAACGAATGCCAGCCATGCGATGACAGCTCTTGTGTTCATGCCTGTGATCAGTG
>JAOPUG010000120.1:11366376-11377158 GCA_027564375.1 Micropterix facetella
AATAAAAATCACAAACGCAGGTATCAATGTATCAATTTTGTATTTTTATGTATAGTGTACCTAGATATAAAAACAACATTTTTGATATCTGAGTTTAATTTTTTTTCTGAATTTTAAAACTTTGAAGGGCTTGCCTGTAAAATTGTAAAAATGCCACTTAAGTCCTTTTTCCTATCCGCCGTCGATATACAGATAGCTAACATCTGCTGCTATCACTCACTTAAGAGCGGCAAGCAGGCATCTAAATTAATTTAGAAATGCCATGACGCACTTGCAAAAACATCATGTGAAAACCGATTTTATTTAAGATGGGTGAGGGGGATAGAGTGGAGTGAGAGTTAATGAAGGAACAGATAGATTTGCAAGGCACGGACTAACAAATATAGAAATAGTCGACGACCCCATTTCCAGAATAGAAGATGAGTCGGCTGAGTATGTAATATGTACATGCCTAAGTTTGGCTGTAAGAAGAGAGAAAATAATCGGCACATATGAGGTGCTATAGCTGATGCATGCCATTTCCATCCATTGTGGATTCTGTGTCTGGTCTCCCAGGTCAGCTGGTTGCAAGATATATAGTATGGGGGTAAGCTACAATGCGAGTAGCCATGTGATCCGATATCATCATCATTTCATCATTATCCTCAATAACTAGAAATTGGAAAATAACTCCTGACGAAGACTTATTGGTTGTAGCGTAATGGATGAAATGACGGAAAATATACGAGCGATAAAAGAATTCTCTAATCTCAAAAGAGTTACAGGTTCAGTTCAATTTACAACACTTGACATTCAAACCAACCAACCAACGCAAACGATCCGCATCGCACAAAATTGGAGTACATTACCGTCAACTTTTCACAAAAGTTCTAACTTGCGATTAACCGGTGCAAAATCCGGAAATCACTTGATAAACTTATCAATTACTATGGCAGTGTCATCGGTGCCGAGCCGAACTTAAATCTCTTATCTTATTATTGATTATTTCAAAACTAATGTTGAAAATCAGTCTCGATTACGCGGCGGTAGCGTATTTTCGTTTGCAGTATGATGTGCGGCTGTATTCTGTCTGCGGATGATGAAGTCTCAAAAAAATTAAGTTCAGAGGTTTTACAACAGAAAAAAAAACATCATGTAGTTCCAGCGTCCTCTCCCGCCCGTTACTTTCTTGACTACTGATACAGTGTAAGCAGAACTATCGGTGTGCCAATAAATGCCCCCCTTAGGGTAATCGTGAGGTGGGGGGGGGAAGGAATCTGCACCTACTGTGCTAAATAGATAGATGGTTATGCATTTTCATTTTCTTGTGTCAAATCAGACGATTTGTTTGCACTATCGAACATGTTTATAATTAAAAGGTATACCTACTGCCGCAGGAATGGAACTGCAAAAATGTCTGATGCGAGATATTGAAGTTTAAACACTCGAATTTGCAACCAGGTCTGCAACCAGGTCTGCTCAATGACAAATGACCAGAATACATAATATGTAATGAACATATAATATGCAGTTGTGATATTTTTATGTGAATGATTAAGCTTGATCGATTTGAATCTTGTAATTAGTCAATTAGAAGACGTTTTTACAGTCCCTCCTTCTTGTATTTTGCATTTTAAGTAATACAAAACCTTGATTTATACATTTTAACTTTGTTGTTTAATTTTAGTGAAAACAGGATGATTATTTAGTAGCGCCATCAAGTTAGATGTAACAAGCCCTTATTTGTATTGCGATGGGCGCTGTACTGGTCGGCGCTTGTAAGCAGCGATGTGCCGCGTAAGTAATTAATGTAACTTATGCAATTACTTACAGTAAGTAATTACGTAATTACTTATGCGGCACATCGCTGCTTGTAAGCGTTTGTTGTGTTCTTATCCAAATATTAGAAAACAGGGGTTTAGAACATTTTTCAAAGACTAAATTTAATTGTATGTGAGTCAATAGCTTTAAAACAAGCAAAGACAATCGATGTGACATACAGACTAAATTAGACTGACAGACAGACAGATAATGAAGTCCCACCCAATAGGGTTCTGTTTGTACGCTTTAGTACGGAACTCTACAAAACACTGTCTCAAAAAAATACAAATTTGTGAGAAGTTTTTGAAAAACCAAATTTACACATTTTGACACAAAATGAAAGCGAAAGCCACTGATTTTTATCCAAACCAGGAACATAGGCATAAGCCTCTGTTATTAGGTAGGTAATTAAATAGAAAACGACAAGGGGTGCGGGTGGCTGCATAATTATTGAACCAATGATTTGTGATAACAGCTACGAAATCACGCTTCAGGAAGCGATTTCACCGGTAACGATAGGTCCTTTTTTACGAAATTTATCTCTGTTAGTGGGCCGGACTTTAGTTGGATCTTCTAGGTTCTATAAAAATATAATGGCTCTATAAATATCGCTACAGCCGCACCTCCTACACCATTACACAATTAATATACTAAAAAAGTTGTAAAGAAAACAGTACAAAATATGTCGTTATTTACCCTACCACCACAGTTAGACTAACTTTTACTTATACTGAACATTATAAGGCTTTTGTCGCATTAATAAATTGTAAATTCATCGAAAAGTCGAATAAAATTGGTAGGCAAGCGTTTGAGAATATAGTTCGGGAACCTGTTTCAATACACTCCGCGTCATCGGGAACATGAATCCAAAGAATATTGCCTCGGGAAAAATAAACAACAAAAAAACAAAACAGTTATTTTTCATTATTTTCACCCTCTCTACCGACACAAGAAACATGTCCAACGTTAGACCGAATGACAGACTGACCGACTTTGATTGTTAAGACCTTTCAAACGATAACGGTTCCACTACCGTACCATATCCCCTTCTACTGAAACCTTTGCATGGATGCTGCTCATCGTCACGAGGACCTAGTGCCCAAGAACCCCCCTACAAAGTTGCTTCTCTCTAAGACCTTTTAGGCAAAATTCATTTCAAGTCTAGCTTTATCCGTTCTCAAAAAAACGGTGTCGTTTCACTTTTCGTTATTTTCACGCTCTGCCGATACAATAAACATTTCCAAGTTAAAATAGCTGTAGAGGCTTATGTAAACACTTCGTTTTATAGTGTTGGTTCGTTGTACTTCAATAAGGGTTTATAAATTGCAGTATAACCTTATTTGAAAGTCAATTTGTAATGCGACTCGATCGCTAAAGTGACATTGCAACAATAGTATGCTCACTCTCGTGCTGTGATTTTTTCGTTAATGAAGTTTTCGTGGTGTCATATGATTAATTGGTGCCACTTGTGTCATTCGGAAAGTAGTATATTAATTTATGTTATATAATGACGTTTAGTGAGATAGTTTTTTATTAACAATCATATAATATCATATTTTTTTGTAATCACTGCAATTTACTTTTGTTTGATTTATGCATTTTTACCAGTGGAGGTTAAGAAGACCATAGTCAAATATTGTTATTGCCTATACTAGACTATGCTGATGTTTGCTACCTTCACCGAAGCTCTTCTCGACAAATCGCAGCGGGTGCAAAATGTATGCATTAGGTTTACTTCTCTGAGTATAGAAGCCAACTTCATTGGCTAGGAATACGTCAACATAGAAACGTGTATATTCTTTACTTTCTTTAAAACATCCTCGACAATCCCACCGCTCCCTCCTACCTCACTGAAAAAATCACTCACTTAGAAAATCATGGTCTTCCACTCCGTTTGTCACGATAGTAAAATTGCGATTCCTACTCATAATTTGCCTTTTTTTACATATTCCTTCACCGTTCGTTCATGCAGGTAGACTATGAAACCTGCTCCCGTCCAATATCAGAAACGCACCAACGCTTTCTAATGTTTAAGTGTCTCTGAAAAAGCATTTCTTGTTCCTAAATTCTTAGTTATCCTACATATCAGCCTATCCTCTCCTGTCTCCTGAAATTTGCGGGCATTTCTCTAAATCTTAATTATTTTAATTAAAAAATGGCAATTCTTGTATACTGATTAATTGTTTGTTAAGTATTAAGTTTTTCTGTTTATTTGATGCTACTGGAACCTAAATTCTTTCACTTTCACGAAGGTTGACTGTAAGAGATTTAAATTTATGCAATAAGTTCCTGTTTTATTTCAAAATGTGCAATAAAGAATTTCTATCTTTGATTACTCAAGCCGAGCGAATTACTGAGCGGAATTACTGACTACAATTGAACCCAACGGCTATTTCATAATATATGATCATCAAATTGCTTCTATATAGCGGTTTTACTGTATGTCTGTACGTCATGCGTGCCTGTACATGCCTGTATGTTGATACTGTCCACTTCTTCTAGGGGTGTCAATGACATTGTCAATTTTGAATAGTTTCACATGGAACATTTATTTTTAATGATTGTTTCGTGTCCCGGTGACCTTAGGTAAACTGAAACAGGCTGCCTGACTAATAAGGTCCCCTCGTATCGAGGAGTTTTTGTGCTAAGTATCATAAGATCTTTTTAATATAATTAATAATAATAACAATATGTAGTATGATTGCAAGAATTGACCTTTGAGGAACTCGATTGTTTGTGATTTCTTGTGAGATGATATCGGAGATATCAGTTCAATGGTCACCGCGCAATAGCTCCATCAAAAGATTGAAGCTCGGTCCTTCGCCGTCCTTTGTTTTAGGGGGGTTCAGCATCTCTTTGCCAACCTAAACAAAAAATAATTTTCAAAATTTGAAACAATCAACCGTTTTATCTTGTCACTCTTAATCAACATCCAAACATAGGTAACGAACGCCTAATGCCTGGGGGGCCGCACTAACGGTCAATGTCAATGACCATTTTCGCGATAAAAACTGGCGTTAATTTTTAAACAATTAACATAATAAACGTGGCCACACTTTAACGGTCAACGCCAATGCGCATTCCATTATAACCATAAAAAATGGCGATAAACGTTCGACAAATCAAGATGGACGCAGAAGCTACTACACTGTATTTTATGAGTGTCAATTTGTATTATATTAACATGTTTTATCATTACTGGTCCAAGAAAAAACGAACACAACAAAAAGAAGATGGTGGATGATAAAAATTAAAGCTTAATTTAATTATGCAGTCATCGTCGATCAACAGTTGCACCGTCCACAGACACGTCCTACACCGTCGGGGCTACGGTGCACAATGACAAACGTAGGTGTGGCCACTACAAGCATATAAATCTGTTTGATTTGCAAAAAAATAACTTTATCTGAGCTACCGCCTAATGCCAAACGGCATTGGGAATGCCGTTGACAAGTTATCCCGTTAAGTCATTGCTATACCTATATTTAATGTGCATTTTTTTAATATCCCTTACGGCAATGGCCCACCTTCATATCTATTGATATTATATAACAGGCAGCCGGCTTTTATAATATCACATGGCAGTACTCAGGCGGTCACCCATCCAAGCACTGACCGACCCCGACGCTGATTAACTTTGGTGATCTCACGGAAACCAGTGTTTCAACATGGCTACGGACGTTACATTAACGTGATAATCAACGGCATTTGTCGTTAGTGTGGCCCTAGCATAACAGTATATTATGGATTTTACTTTTCAAGGAAGTGCAATACAATTAAAAAGTTCACTGCGGCTGATGACAACTGACGGGCATACAATCTCTGCACCTTTGTATGTCTGTAGTTTTAGTTTACTTTGCCTCATTTTTGGCTTCACAATTTAACATTTTTTTAAAGATTTTTTTAAAGATTTTTTGGATAAATTAATTTGTTATTAAATTGTATAAAAAATAAGGAAATAGGGTAAGTCGGAAATCTAGTTTGTATACCAGTATCCTCCTCAAAATGAGCGTGCAACGGGTGCACTATGAATGTATGAAAATAAAGTGCAAAATAATGTATTTTTATTGTGCGTTTAGTTGGTAAGCCCATTTATATTGCTAATTGCCTAAGAATAACATGCCAATAAAGGAATGAGTCATTTAGCGAAACAATAAGTGCAAGCGACACTGAGAAGCGAGAGGAAGACAGAATTTCGCTAGGAAGATCGCTCGACTATAAATTGCTATACTAATTTGCCACAGCAGTACAGATTATCGCTATACCGACTGCGCCTGAAAACGTTATAATGTAAATTTGATAACTTGGGCCCGGAAAATATTCGTAGTCTCCGCTTAAGGCCGCCATCATGTAAAATGGGTGTCAAACATCGTTTTTCGCTCTAATATACTATTGGTTTTAAATAGTTAATTTGTGTTTTATTTTGGTTAACCATGAACACTAATTTTGACAAGTAAAGCCCATAAATTCTGTGCCAGTAAATCATAGCAGTGAACTCCCTGGGCCAAAAAACAGCGTGGTTCTGAGATGGATTCCCGGTCATGCAGGGATCGAAGGCAACAAAAAAGCCGACGAACTTGCACAGGTGGCAGCAAAGGGAGCGTTATACGATCCTGATACATGCTGTGGCGAACCAAAAAGCCTGGGAAAAACCTATATTTACAACAATCCTTTAATCACTGGAACAACACGCTAGACTTAAATCATTATAAAGCTCTAATCCGGGCTTACGACCATAAAGTGTCCACGAGGTATTAGCACTAAATAGGAATAATTTACGCATGCTGGTGAAGGCGCTCATGGAGCATTGTGGCCCGAACAGACACATGTTCAACCTCAAGCTCCGGAACACTAGAGTGAGCAGATTCTGCCAAACTGTAGATGAAACTCCCCTGCACCTCGTGTGTGAATATGCGAATATGGGTAAAAGAAACACCCACCTTGGCAGCTACTAGCTCTAAGCTGAAGAGGTAAAACAATCCAGTGGTTCTTAAACGAAGCGAAGCTTAGCACTGAACTATAGTAGGTGGCGATAACAATAGACCAGTAATGGTCGCAGTGATACAAGGCTCAGTAAGCCATAAAACTATTTTTTTTTAATATCAGGGCAGAAAGTTATTGGTCGTGCGGCGGCGGAAGCCCGGGATGATTTTTTTTTCATGTTTTCCATATTTCACTTTTTTTATTCCTGGTTCAAATCCCATTGTACTCTATGAAGGAGAAGGGGGTCTGGTATATAACTGTACTTACTATTTGTTGTAAGTAATCTTGTTGGAAAAATAAATGATGACTGTGACATACCTGGCAAGTCCGCTGGAGATCCGGTATCCTCAGAAGCAGTTCTCCGAACTTAGCAGGAGTATCGGGGTAATGGCCCAGGGTGTAAGCCTGTAAAGCCTGTAATGCCTTTTCCTGGGATGCACGGACCTTCTCTGGCTCTCGCAGTTCCGACGTGTCTGCAATTTATGATCACATTAATTAAATATTCAATTTCCTCATCATTTACCTTACAAGGCCACAAACCAAATAGGCTGAATGAGATTTCCTAAAACGTTAATCTTGAGATCTAAGTGCTCTCCAATGAACTAAAAACGGGAAAGAGGAAGTAGGTACGACAGTTTCTCAATCAGAAAAAGTAATTACATCTTCTATTATCGTCCTCCTAACTGCATTGTAGCCACCCTGCACTCACATACTAATGCCATACTAAAAAACTACCTAAACTAAACCCCATTCGTATAATTATAAATGTTTCTAGTATAAATGTTATACTAATAGTTACATAAAGGTCTAAAGTTGCATGTGATTTAAGTCTATTTAATAATCTTTGTTCTATTTAATTTATGTTTGTATATTATAGTGGATAAAAAAATGTAAAAAAATGTAAAATATATTTTACCATAAATTTTAGGTTATATTATGTATATTATATTACGGTTATTATATTATATTATGTTATATTACTATTGTCCAACCTATCTTTTCTCACTCATAGCCTTAGAAACAAGTAACTTCTTGTTGTATCTAACTTTAAAACTAATAGGCGTAATTCGTATTTTATAAGAGCATGCAAAAAATTCAATACTCCGAATGCTGACTTTGATTTCCTTATTTTTTCAAGAATATAGCCACCATAAGGAAACAGGTTCTGTGATGATTTTGTGGTGACAAAGCTTAGTGTCCTTATTATTTCAGCTGTCAGTATATTTTACTGTACTGGTTTATTTCTGTTTCTCAATGTAAGTTATTATCAGTAGTAATTTGTAAATGGCTTCAAGTTTCAGTATAGTTGATTATTGGCAAATTTCAGTATAGTTATCTATAAGAAAATAAAATATAAAAATAAATAAAATTACATTTTGTTATATTATATCCTGGGTATAAATGTATTGGTTGTTATGAAACGGAAGAAGAAGGAAAGTAGACAAGGTGCACAGGCTCAGCAAGCATCACAGCATTTACTATCTATCATCCCAACACAGGCATATACCTAGGTTGGGTGATGTAATCCTGACGCAACTTTTCTTTTATGTATAAAAAAAACGTACGCAATCCATATTGTAAGAAAATATAAATAGGAGAAAGTTTAAATAATCGTAAATAATCTACATAATAAGTAATACGCAAAGAAATATCAGTAAAAATGAGCCCAAATGCTTTATGATTTTTAGGTTACGAATTTTAAAATAACATCCCTGTGTCAATTCAGTTAGTTGTCTAAATCAATAAGTTGACGAACCACCTTAAAGAGTTAAAAAACTTCTGAATTTCAGTAAAATTTAGTAAAAATAGGAAAATAGGAAAAAATTCATATGACATTTTGCTGACTTAATGAAAATCTGGCACACTCAGAATGGGTTTTAATTAATTTAAAACGGTTTTTGAGATTCAATTAGTTACGTTTGGTGGCAAGTGCTTTAAATGGATGAGAATATTATTATCATGATTGTATGAAAACATTATAATAGACAAGGCAGTTAATTTTAAGTGATACACCTATGTCTGTGGCTCTGCAAGAAGGAAATTATCCAGACGAGTATTGAACTGGTTGACATATATTCTGCTTCCACAACTAGTTCCCACAGTCCATTCCAAGCATCCACTATTGTATATATGAAACCAGTAAGAGCATATTTGAAAGTTTTCACAGTCTATCACCACATAATTCTCATAACATTTAGGAGTTTACAAAGTGAGATCTTATTTAAAGTACACTTTAGTGATTCCCAAAGTGGACTATATAGAACCCCAGGGGTCGATTTCAACTTGCAGAGGGTCCATGTCAGCAGGAAAAACAATTGGTTGCGCACAAGATATAAATGGTGTGGACCACGTGAGCGGACAACATTTAGTCATTAAGTAAATGTCTTATTACACCTACAACAGATTATGTGTACAGCATAGTATTTTAAACTTATATAAATCGCAATAAGCAAATGCACGCATCACAAGTGTAGTGGAAAGAAATCACCAATCAACCCAATTTCATAACTAGTTGATTGAGGAGGCCAATGCACATGACTAACGAGGGAAGGTGCAGGTGAGATATGGGAATATACAGCGCTGCTTCAACGGATGTCTGTGCAAGTGAGTAGGATAGATGGATCACATAATGAGCAAGCAAGATGGTGCTATTTGAGCAGTTATACATATGTGGCTGCCCCAAATGCTCCGTACTTCAAGGTTGTGTTCGTTTAGAAATGAACATGCGCCGTGCAAAATTTAAAGTTCATTTCAATAAAGATATGAATCACTAGCAAAGTGAGCAACACTGTGTCAAAAATACATTTGAAGTTAGCAAGTTTTAAAATTCAATATAAGGCAGGAAGGGGTCTACGGAAAATAAAAAATATTGGCAAGTAGTCTGAGACTAAAAAGTTTGGGTACCTCTGCTTTAGACCTATCCGCATATAAAATAAATTAAACTTTGTGATATTGCTGCAAATGTGACACTACGAAGTGATGCTTTTCGGGCTTACATTATGCCGACCCTTAATGTTAAAATCGCTCATAGAGAGCATGTAATTTATTAAAATGATGTACCTACCAGATGTCAGGAGGACGATCACCTTCATAGCGACATATTCATACTCATCCACCCGTAGCCTTCGCAGGTGGTCCGTAAAGTGGAGCATTCTTTCAATGCAAGGGGTCAATCCGAGCCTGCCATCGAAAAATAAATTATTCAATCAGAAACGGATATCCTATATTGGCGAAATGCGGTTATTTGACATTATAAATAGATAAGATTAACGAATTTACCACACCGCATGGAGTTTTTTAGCACCCAATGTTTCGGAGATGTTGCTGGGTCATCTAAACTCCATAGACCCAAAAATTAGATTCCCCCTTTGAAGTAGAAAAGGACAGCTCTTTGGCTTTTTTGGATGTCAAAGTGACAAGGAGAAGTGACAATACTCTCGGACAGACAGTATATCGGAAGCCCAAACATACAGACAGATATTTGCATGCTAGCTCACACCATCATCCCTACCATCTACGTTCAGTGCAAACATCGCTTGTGAAACAGCGCTCGTCATTAGGAAAAATGGTTACGGGACATATCACGAGACATGCACTCGATCCAATACAGGCGAAACTCAGAAGCCGAGCAGATCAAGAGCATTCTTCCAAGACGTAAAATATAGCTCGATCTCTGAGGCCTGTAAAGGATGTAATACTACTGCAAACTCCGGGCGTTTATTGAAACGAATGCAGCTGTGGGTTAGCCTACGTTGGACAAACTAAACGGCCCTTAGCCACTTGACTAATTAAACACATAAAAGCGCTTAAAAATAAATGTTCATTGAGAAAAATAGGCAATCTGCGAACACATATTGGATAGCGGGACAAACCACTGGGTGCAGTTTCAAAATCCCATTGTGCTATCCAAAGAACAATTTAACTTTCCACACAGATCCAGGAAGCCATCGAAATAAGTAGAACCCCGAATTTAAATAGAGACGCGGTTTCAAACTCCTT
>JAOPUG010000120.1:11389139-11399789 GCA_027564375.1 Micropterix facetella
ACATAACCTATAAATACATTTGACAGTTGATGTCATGTAGTATTTCAGTACTGCAATAAACAAGTTAAAAAAAAATGCTAAATTCATTAGTAAATTATAAATAAACAATAAAACCATGCATAAATTAGCTCAATATTATGGTCGTTGACTTAATAAAACCGTAACCATCCTTATCTCTCGTATGTTGTCTTTTAATTAAAAAAAATTAGCACCTTTAGAGTATAAGTGTGCTGGAACTCAAGTTTTAAACTACCAGTTTGTAACCATTAAAGTGTGACAATATTATTACGCATATTATAAGATGTAAGAGCTGTCTTGGAATAGAATAAATGTGTAGAGATTCTGTAAGTATAGCTAAACAAAAATTTAAATTAAACAACAAGTAAAGTCTGCCTTATTAAGGGCAACATCCCAGTTGCAACATGTACCTATTATGAAATATATAATTGTTTTGATCGTATAGAAACAATGAAATAAACGAGGCAGAATTTTCAAAGATTTAGCTGCATCATTCTAATGGATTGTACGAGCCTATAATGAAGTAGACCAAGTGTTCCTAGTGTGCCGCGGCACCCTGAGGTGCCACATAAAAAGGTCAAGGGTGCCACGAGTTGACCATGATCTCTAGTCTAATCTGTTGCTGAGCAAAGAGTGTCCAGGTCACTCATCAAACGGTGGTTTATTCCCCAACTGTCACAGCCAAATAATGAACGAGAGTAGCGCTGATCTGCCCCGTCTGAATATTCGGGTAAGTAGCCAATCTCACCGTCCCATCGAGTCGTATTGTCAGAGTAAATCGCTAGTGGTGGCTGAATCGCTGTGAATCGTCTAAGAAAGCTGTACTTCCCCATTTTAAAAGGATTGATTTTTGATGAAAAAAAAAAACCGATAGTGCAAGTACTAATTATCATGTGTCGGCAAGTGGCGTGCGAGAGAAGAAGCAGAAATGCTGCAAATACATAGACAGCTACTTTCATTTTTAGCTCCACTTCAATAGAAGCCAACGATAAAGAGACCGCAGTGTGTGATGTAAAGTTCTATCATCAGAGAGCAGAACCCAAGTATAAGCATCGACTAACCATGTGAATATTTTAGAGGACAAATTAAAGCTTTGCACCAACAACATAATTTACAAAGTAAGCGTCATATCGAGGTAGATTTAAGGCTGTCGCACTATTGCTGTGGAACTTATTCTACTGGCTGTTATGGACGTGGCTAATATAACGGTCGGAGAAACTGCGGGGAAACTTTATTCGAAAATTCCTCTGTCGAACAACACCATCAATCGAAGAATCCAGCATATGGCTAGCTATCTCGACGATCACGTGATAAAAATGAATTTATAATTCAAGCAGATGACAGCAACGAAGATGTACATCTCATCCAATTTATATAATTCCTTGATATCATATGACAACTTAGGATTTTAAGACTATTACTCGGGCGAACCCGTCACCCCGAGGAGTTTCAATGAACTTTATCGCTATATCGCCCCGAGATGAGCGTAAGGAATTTGGACAATACATATTCATAATCCAATGTTGCCTCAGCCCGCGCGTTTGACTCCTTACTACTTCTCACTCCCAAATTTAGATGAGTTTTTCCATTCACCCGTTAGGTTTCGGGCTCAAAGTCACTTGCACGACCTCTACCTGATGTGATAATGCGGTATTCTGTTACTCGGAAGTATCGCGGACCCGTGGCACCCTTTACTTGGAAAGTCACCCAAGATCGGGTAGCCAACAGGTGGTTTCTAAGGATAGGTGACAACAGGTCAACATTTACCCCCGCGCCTTGACAAGCATTATGCAACTAGACTTCCCTAGCTATTCGTCGGTTGAGTATAGCTGGTAGACCGACCGATACATCAACCGTCCAGGGCCGCCTGAGGTGTTTCCCCAGGATCGACTGCAAAAAACTGGTTTCACCGGATTAGTCCCTCTTTGAGGAGGCAGCCGGGTAGAAGATGCGCTGTGAGTTGGGCTGATTGGTGTAACAAGATCGCCATATTATAATATAATGACTAGGAGCGGTGAGAAAATGAACTCTCTTAAGGGTGTCATGACTTCGATAAGTTTGGGAACCCCGGAAGTAAACCATATATAATGTCAGCAACTAAACAAAATACCGTCCTTGAGAAAAAATCTCCATCCGTACCTGTCAAGTAATTGTTATGTTTTGACAGCTCTCAAATACTCGATAACAGTGCTATACTAATAGAATTCTCGCTGGCTTGTACAGCGATATTACCACTGTGTCATAGCAAACCGCTTCATTAATTACTGTTTTTAGTTATAATAAATATACACGACTTGACATCATTGCAATATGCCAAGGACATGTCAAGAATTATAACAAGAATTACTAAATTATATACTTTACGTAATATTATTTCATATCTATTATTAGGCTCCAGCCGGACTTGGATATTATCTGATTGCTTAGCTGTTTGTGGAAATAAGATAATGATTAATAATATTTCCTACAGGTGCACCGTGAATTACTTAATAAACGGTCCGATGCTAATCAGATTAAAATGACAGATACAGGATGTCAGCAACTGCTTGACATACCGTTCAAGGGTTGACTTTGTATGGGTATCTCATGGAGGTACGAAATTTCAATTGGAACCAAATTTTCTTAAGCAAAATCTGAGAATATTAAATGAAATCATCAGGTTAGGAATTATAGATATCGCCGCACTTCATACAGAAAATTTATTTTGTAAAATGTGTCAATTTTTTACACTCCAAAACAACCACAAAATACCATTTCGGGAATGCATCAGACAGGGTTGAGTTTAAGATTTTACTACGGGCGAACCCGCCATTCCGAGACGTTTCAACAAACTATCAAAATGTCGCCTCGAGATGAGCGTAAAAAAATTAACGGTACAAATCCATGTATTGTTAGAGACCGACATCTTAATAGTGAGGCATTGGGCAAGCAAAGCTAAATCCAGGGGGCTAGCCTCACTCCTAACTACCAAATTTAGACAGATTTCTCCATCTACCCTCGAAGTCGCTTGCGCAACCTCTACATGTCATAATAACGCGGGGCCTAATGGGGCATGTGCAGCTCGGGTCTCAATGGCCAACTCTGTCTATCACGATCGGCCCGACTCACGGCTCAACTCCCATCCGACAGCCTCCCCGAAGAGGGACCAATCCAGTGAAACCAGCTTTGCGGTCGGACGTGGGGTAACGCCTCGGGCGGCCCTGGACGGTTGAAGTATTGGTCGGTTTACCGGCCTCGCTTAACTGACGAATAGTCGGGGAAGTTTGGAAGCGTAATGGGACTTAAAGAAGTGGGGGTAGTTAGGTCCCTGAGGCTAGCTACCGTTAGAAACGATACATAGGCCTAGCAAAGGGCGCCTCGTATCTGCGATAGTTCCAGTGAGGAATTGCCGATTACTTGAGGTGGAACCTGCGACCAGACAGGAGGTCGGAGCAATCCGACCAAATCTGGGAGTTAGGGAGTGAGGCTAGCCCACTGGGTAGCTTGCTGCTTGGTGTCTCGCTATTAGGGCATCGGCTTCTAACGGACCGTGGCGAAGATGGATAGTGGATTTGTATTGTAAAAATTCTGTATGTTTTATCTTGGGGTGATAGTGATAAAGTTCGTTGAAACGCCTCGGGGTGACGGGCTTGCCGGAGTATAGTGTCAAATCCATAAATGTCGTAATAACGCAGCATTCCGTAACTCGGAAATATCACAGACCTGTGACGTCCTTTACTCATTAATATTTACCTGGGATAGGGTGGCCATCGGGTCATTTCTAAGGATAGGCAACGACAGGTCGACACCTACCCCCGCGCCTTATTATGAACATACGTTCCCAGACCCCTTCGGGTCAGCCGTCTAGTGCCATCCGAGGTTCCGTTCTTGCCGCACAACGGTTTCTCTGGGTTGGTGGTCCCTTTTCGAAGAAGCTTCCAGATAGGAGTTGCCCCGCGAGTTGAGCGAACCAGATCACACTAGCGGCCATTAAATCCCAAGCTACACGGAACCATTAAGTATCTAATGAATGCATCTGCTAACAGAAATTCATCATAAAAACTCCTGTAAGCCTATTTTCAAAATAAATATTGATAAATGTAAACGGGGAATAATTATTTAGGAGACCATTCAAAATATTGATTTGATACAAGATGACCAAATTTGTCAGACAAAGGAGTGTCATTTTGTGAGCACAACCTTTTGATGATAAGTCAAGTAGAAATTATTATTCACTTAAGGTACCTACATTAATTATGGTCATTACGGAAAAGCAAACAAGTTGTTTTTAAGGAGTAATTATAAAAAGAATAAATCCTATTATGAGTCACAAATTAGATAGATGAAGATAATGATGTAGGATATTTTTGGATGATCACCAGGCTAACTAAAATACAGGTTGCTATGCTCGGACTGACGTTTTTTGAATTTTCTTCTTCTGAACAATCATTGATCGATTTTTTTATTTACATCTCGATCGTTTTGAAGTGGGGGTTACCCTGTATTGATCAAAACAAAATAAAAGTTTGTTTTTGATGTGGATTTCTATTTAAATCTTCACTATTATAGAAGTGGCAAATATAATGGCAATCGAAAGATTGTTAAAGAGACAAAACTTTCTACCTACCTTCATGATGTACCTACAAACTCAAACTCAATCATCAAGTCCAAGTTGTTTTATTTTCAATAACCCTATCTGGGTGTAGAAATTACATTTTTAATTATTGTTAAAATTTATGAATAAAATTACAATTCAAAATTACCAAAAAAAATCCATAATAATCCAATTGAAAAAATTAAATATGAATGCAGAATTTTGGTGGTTTAAAAAATTAGATAAAAAATATTTAATAATAGGAAAAGTAGCGACATACACTGACAACTTTGGCCCGCCCCGTGATTGTTAATCTCTCTGACTTGTCCAAAATGGCTTAAAATCTATTCCAATATTTCTCTTGCCACCACGATCCCGAAAATACCCATATACGCTGTGCTTGCTCTATCTATTGCTCAGATCCTCCACCAGGCCAAGTAAACTAGGATGTAGCTGCAGCTGTACCTGCAGAACTCAGATCAAATTTGTTGCCACCTAGTGGTGGTCACCCAGGGACGCTGTGCATATTGTGGGATGCAATCGTTGGCGAGACGATGTGCACATTGTTGGGTGCAATCGTTGGCGAAACGATGTGCATATTATCGGTTGCAATCTTGGCGATGTGCATGTTAAATGCGTTGGCGAAACGGTGTGCATGTTGTTGGGTGCAATCTTTGGCGAAACTATTGGGTGCAATCGTTAACGAAACGATGTGCATATATTCCAACAAGTTTCTCTCGTTACCACGATTCCATATACGCTATGCTTGCTCTACCTATTGGTCAGATCCTCCTCCAGGCCAAGTAAACCAGGATATACCTGCAGCAGTACCCATATAGCTTAAAACTTATTCCAACAAGTTTGTCTCGTCATCACGATTCGAAAAATACCCATATTCGCTATGCTTGCTCTACCTAATGGTCAGATGCTCTCCCAGGCCATTGTAATACAGGATGCACCTGCAGCAGGACCTGCGGGACTCAAATCGAATTTGCTGCCACCTGGTGGTGATTAGGGTCACCCAGAGATGCTGCATACCAAATTTGGTGTTGAACGGTCCATGTGAAGTGTTCGGACATACGGACAAACAAACGGACAAATAAAAGGACAAACAAACGCATAAACAAATGCAAAGCACCCAAAGAGAGTCTAAAACTAAACTAATATTACATCACTACAATTTACAAATTATACTAATATCAAGAGTTTAAATGTAGGTACTACAGAAAATATAATCTATTAAATATATTAAAATTCATCAGTCATATAAGCATAAAGTAAATAATTTTTAGTTTCTTTTTTGAATTTGTCATAATTTAGAATTTTATTTTCTGGCAATTTATTATAGAAATTGAGGCTTGTATAGTGTGTAGTACATTTGAATTCTGAGGTTGATGGGAGCTACATTTGAACGAATTGGGATTTATTCTTCGTATCATGGAAATGCATGTTGGTGTGCATTACATAACTATTTTTGCTTTTATGGGATTCACATAAACATTCGTGAACATACATATATGTCAAAAACTGTGAGGATATATACAGCCTTTGAAATAAATGCATTTTAAGTTTAAACAATGAGTAAAACGACTGTTTAAAAAATAATGTGAGAAATAAACGCATTATAAGCTAACCAAGCGTTTACCAGCCGTTGAACAGGGCTTGGCAATGTATGGATGTTAAAACGCCGTTAACCACCAGACGGTGCTAGTTTAAAAGGGCATTTTAGGCGAATAAAATGGCTGACGCTACAACAGCTGATATTTTGATGTTTGTTTGGATGCGTTCGGGTATAAACGTCAACATAACCTTTTCGTTGCGATATGTCAGATTTCCGATTAATTAATTAAAATTAAACGATAAGGTAGAATTTCGCGATGCGCTGAAAGAAGTTAAGAGATATGGAGGACTTGGAAGTCATGGATAGGCTAATGGCCACCGAGTTCTTGGCAAATAGGCATGTGCGTCGTCGGAAGAACTGTCAACCGCGATTGAATCCCTTTGTTCTCGAGACGATGTAGATTTCAACTGAAATACCAATTTACGAAAGCATACGTTCGAGCAGAGACTGATTCAGGAACGATTTGCTTGGAGATCCAACAGGTGGAACTATTTCCCCCCAGCGTTGTTACATGACACTGACAAATGGCGTTGCTTACTTTTTTTGTAGCGATGTGAAAACAAGAAATATTGTCGACTTAAGCGCGATTCTCGAGTCGACTTAAAATTTCGACTTTTGCATTTATTTGTATTAAATAAAACATTGTGTCAAATAATGCCTATTTATAAAGTAGCATATAGGTATATTTCAACATCTAAAGCAATATAATGTCACCCGTCATATTTAGTTAATGCGATCACGTCATAATTAGTAGAATGGAAACAAAGTCAACTCGAATGCAATCAACACCCGTCCACCGCTTTACAAAAATCGGCCTAGGTAAAAAGTCTACCTTGTCTCTGAATTGGTTGTCTAGTTAAATAAAACTTAGAATGCATTTATTTCTCAGCGTAGTTGTACAGACGCTAAACGGCTATTAAACGCATTTAGTAAAACACCTGGTCAACGGCATTTTCAGAATATTTTTATTTTTAAGGCTGTGTCCCAGGGTGTTGCCACTTGTTATCATAATCTTGACATCCAGAAATGCCAGGGATCCATCTGTGAAACTTATCAAATAAAACTTTGTCCAAACATTGGGAAAACTATCTACTAGTTCCACGCGGTAAGAATCCGTTTTACTTTCAATTAAAACTACTTGAGATAGCAATGGTTGTTTCGAGACGGGTTGGTGCTTGGATTTACGGATTTCAAACAACGGCGCGGACGCATCATAAGTGTCTTGATCAAAACTTCTCCGCCTCGTCGTCAAATTTGTATATCCCGTTACAGTGGAAGAGTAGCAATAGAAGAACAAAAAATATCAAATGTAGAAAAAATGAAAGGTAGTAGGTACCCCAGTATGATATCCGAACAACCTGACTAGGAAGAAATATTGATATACCAGTTTACTGAATGGCTTTCTTATTTTTTTGGAAAAAAAAAACAACTATGTCGAAAAATAAAAATAATATGATGTTGTCCATTCCATCGAATATACTTAACAATAGCTTTCCTTCCTGACAATTTCTCTATAGTGAACTTAGCGTGAGGATCATAGGTACCTATTGATGAGTTGTTGTCTGCTGATTCCCTGATGATGGTGTAGTTTGTCATCGAGGGGATCCTCCTGCAGAGACTCGCTGGTCGGAGTCTCTCCGGTACTGATGGAAGAAGCGTCCGCGGCGATGGAACCTCGGCCCATTGACGCGTACAGAGATGACTGATCTCGACTGAACAAACCGGAAGGATGCCGACTCTACACAAAAATACAATATTACAACATTTCTACGTTCTGACTGATAAGTTAATGTATTATTTTGTTTGGGGCCATATGAACCAACTTGGGTTCCATATTTTAAGGATATCCCCATGGATCATAATATAAACTGTGACTCAGAGTTTGACCATAGCAAGTCACAATGTCTAAATTTTACATAAATATTTTTTTTTTATGTTCATTCAAAATCAAAATATTCTTATAGCAATATGGATATTTTTAACCATATGCATCATCACAATAATACTTTTTAACAAAATCTTGCATTTTAGGGCTTTAGGGATTAACGAACTTACATTTTTTCTACTAATGTTTGCTGAAGGTTACTCACATCACACAATTGTACGTCACATATACAATCTGTCAATCGCCAATCTAATCAGAGAAAAAAACATCGTTCATTGATGAAAACCTCCCTTTCGGTGTATCGATTCTTGTTTTTTTTTCTTATGGATTTTAGAAAATTTTGTCTGACGAAAATAACTATTTAACGTATTGAGCCCCGCATCGCCCACAGGAGTGCGACGGACCGCGAAATGGTTACAGAGGACTGTGCAGTGCAGCGGACAGGTTTAGGTATATGGGAACATTTAATAAAATCAATACATTTGTAAAACTTTGGTCCATGAAAGTTATTAAGCCTTTGTGGGCCAGGGCATTTGATGAGAAATAATAATACACATTATCACTTATAATATATTTAAAAAAAAACATATTTTACGTAACTGTTTCGCCTATATATGGAGATTAAGCCCTCAAACAAATTGACATTTAATACTGTGGGGCTCAACGTGTTAGCAATAATTAATTCATAACTTTAATTTATTATAAAAATATTAACTATTTAAAATATAAACACATTTTTTGCTCAAAGTATTAACAACAATTTAACCATATCTTTTAATTTAAAGGATTATTTAAAAAATAAACACATTTTCAGCTCAACTTGTTAACAATAATTAACCCATATCTTTTAATTTAAAGGGTTCTTTCAAAAATAAAAACATTTTCAAAGAAAAAACTCGAAGCAAAATTGCAATTGTCGAAGCAAACTTGAAAAATTGTACCACATTTATAAAAAAGACCATCTCTAAAATAAGTCCCATGTGAATGTTTTTAGAGTTATTATAAACACAACAGTATGCCATAATTAACAAAAAAGTAATTAGCTTCATCACTCTTTCAGTTTTGAATTTACGACCATTTGAACTTAAACATGCAAAGACATATGGCAGCTTCGGTTAAAATTAGTCAGACAAATTGTATAATGCACAATATTCTTAAATCTGAAGAATGGAATTCTTTTATCTATTAAATTACTACGTTTGTATTAAATTACTGCTGTGACCTACATGATCAGGTTCGATCAAGAAGCCGCCATCAACCCACCGAAACGTTCACTGGACTGCTCTTGAAAACCATCCCTACAGTCTTAATTCACCATGTGATTTCCTCATGTTTGGACCTCTCAAGGAAGCACTTAGTGAAGATTGAGAACGATCACCGAGTTGATTAGTTTGTGCGCAATTGGATGAGAATCCTGTTCAAGTCTTTCTTTGAAAACGGCATTAAAAAACTGCCTATTTGATTGGATAAATATATAGCGAGAGGGTAACAATATAGAACAGTGAAGCAAACGTATGTTTTCAAAATAACATTTTTTAACAAAAAGCTCGTTTTCTTTGAATCACCCTCGTATCAGTACTTGCCTAAATTTACCTTTATCGAAATCTCATAATATCCGAGTTATTTAATTTTTTGTAATTTTTGTATGAATGCAAGTTTAGCCAAATATATATATTGCTACAACACCTTTATTTATTTTATACCATCAAACAAAATTTTAATAAAAGTGATTATTTTAACCTGTGTAGACAAGCACTCCATTGAAAATGGTTAATGCCAGGGAACCGTCAAATTGTATGGACAAATTGACAGATGCCATCTCCGTTTCTTTTTTAACCAGTGCATAAATATTATCTTACCTGTACAGGTGAATGCGCTGGACTGAACTCTCGTGAGCTATATGAGTAGCACGAAGAGTGAGAGGCATCACTGTTGTTTCGAGACAGAGACGGAGTATAAGGACCAGCGTGGCGACCTGCACTCGGACTTGCGGACGGACTGCTATAAACACTGCGACAGAGAAAAACATATTGTAAAAGAAAATCGAAAGTAGTGAAACTTTTGTTATATTATAGGAGATTAGTTTAGGCAGCCGTGACACTGGCCAATGAATGTATTAGAAAGCAATTGTTCGTCTCACTATGAGCTGTGTTTTGAGTATGGCACAAATGTGCGTGGAGGCTTACCTGCGCAGAGGTTTAGGGGACTAATGGGGATATGCAGCTCAGGCCCTAATGGCCAACTCTGTTTTATCATGGTCGGCCCGACTCCCAGCTCAACACCAATCCGGCAGCCTCAACAGATAGGGACTAACCCGGTGAACCAGATGTGCGGCTGATCTGGGGAACACCTCGGGTGGCCCTGGAGGGTTGTTATATAGGTCGGTTTACCGGCCTTGCTCAACTGACGAATAGCCGGGGGAGTCGGACTCGTGTATGCGGTCTATAGAGCGGGGATAGATGTGTACGTTAGGATGTTGTAGCGCGAAATTTTAAATATGTTAAGTTTCAGATTTTAGCATTTATTTAGGTAGGCAGGATGCTCCAGTTGGAT